>DWJN01001128.1:0-19261 GCA_018248895.1 Carystus phorcus
ATGTCTAGCTTTTAAGGTTAACCCACTATAAGCATTTTTATGGTTATCAAAATAGTTCTAAAATAATAATTTATATGACAAAACAAAATTTGCTAGATCATCATAGTATATTTATACCCCTTTCCTTACTTTCTCACTACCAAAAGATTGACGATAAGGAACTCTTTTATTATCATGAGTGAGTCTGCTTTAAGTTACTGCACAAAAACTAAAAAGAACAAATACATTTTCTAACAAATCAGTAATACAAGCGATGTTGCAAAAATACTTTTCTTGGTAATATTTTCCGCTAATTCTATTTTCTTACGCCAGCAGATCCCGAGCGTGTCATAATACGTACAAGTAAGCTGAGTAGCATTAATTACGGTTAAGTGTTTTTGGATAGCCGGTCTCGGCTCGGCCTTTAACGAACCGCGATTTGCGCGCACTATCGACTAGTTTCGGTCGTGGAGTTCGGAGTAGATGGACCCTTTAAACTCCGCTAACACGTTGATTGAAATTAAAGAAGGTTACGTGACTTCAGTTGAAGTGCTCATAGTCCGGCTCGCGTAAATCCTAACCGATTGACAGAGCTAAGCAACTGCGGGCGCGGTCGGTAACTGGATGGGTGACCGCTAGTGACAAAAGTTTGTTGAGCGTTTCCGTGCTTCAGAGGGCACGTTAAGCTGTCGGTCCCGGTTGATGTCGGTGGCCTTCGGGCGGCATAAAAATTGGGGGTGGTGTGGCAACGTGGGTTGACTAACTAAACCCTCCACTCCACCAATCCGCAATGAAGCAGCGTGGTGAAGTATGCTTCAGGCCTCCTCAAAATAATGAGGAGAGACCCTTGTTCTAAAGTGGTCTATTAATTAATGGATTGACGCTTCGTGTCCCCAGTATAATGGTTTGGATACTCAAAAAGCTTTCACTTGACATATGATACATACCTACATGTAATGAAAAACTAATATCAAAATTTGAATTCAAATTTAAAACCACATTTACTCATCTCAATACACTGACGCACGTAATTTTTTATTTTATGCCGTTTCGGAAATGTGCTTTTACATAGGGGAGAAAAAACTTTACTTTACTGTACCTACATAATAAGACTATGGATTGCTAGACACGTGAAAGATTGTTTAGATTATTTATATTTTTTTTATGCCCGCTGATCTGGATACGAGTATTACTAACGAATTCAAATTAACATATCATAAGATGTATTTTGTGTATGTAGGTAAGATTGGGGGTTTTATATTAAATGTTTTCATTCACTTGAATAAAATATGAAAGAGATGAAGGATACTGTTAAGAAAGTAGCTGCCTTTAGTCTAGATAATAGATTTCCTAAACAGTATTCCTCATCAAATTATTTTATTCTTTTTGATGGCGGTTTTCCTTTTTTGTTACGCATATAACTGACAACCGAGCAAATGAGACATCGGGTGCTAAGTGATCATGTTCATCAAGATCTCATCACTAAAGTAACCTTTACTCTGTTTAATTGCGTTAGATAATAATTATACATGAGCAATTACTAAATAAGCAAGACGATCTTTATGGAGCGGCGGAACATTCAATTGGCCTCGCTGGTGGAACAATCAGATAGTGGCGAGGGGCCATGGGCTTCAATAAACACGTGATAAACATGCCGGGCATGTGGGTGCGGTTCCCTAGATATGTGACCATTATGTCGTAAATTTTGTTCGTACGTGGACTGAATCCAACTGCTCGTGGATTGGAATTGTTCTAAATTTGCCCGCTCGTGTAAATGAGAAGATGATGGGTAGAGGAACAAGGGTTGTTGTAATACTTTGATAGAACCGAACAGCTCGCGTTGGGGTGATGAATAAATAGAAAATGTTTCTTACAAAACATTAGGAAAGCAACAATCACGATATTATAAAAAAATATTCAGGTACCTGATAAAACCTTAAGAGAAAACTATGCCTTATATTGAGGCTCTCAAGCACCGTATAAAGGTGATTAAATTTGATTTACTCCTATACATATCATCAGTAATAGCACCCAAATGTAAGAAGGAAAAAACACTGGAAATTTATTGCTGTTTCTTATTTCAAGATCACTCACTATAATGATTTATCGATGCGACTGGCTTAACTTAGGAAAGATGTTTGTAAGAACAAACTTTGAATAAAATATTATATGATTTAATTATTTCACTTTTGTGAAAACCTGAATTGTAAACTTTATATACGTACATTCTTCATAAACGTGTCCAAGAGTTAGTGACATTATTCACTAATAACTTGTACCTACTTAGTTACATGAATTGTATTTTTTTTATTTAATATAAGTTAATTATGTATACTAATACACGACGTATAAATTTTTCCTATGGCTAATGTGGACAATACTTGATCCTTTACCGTTAATAATTGATCCTTTACCGTTAGTATGGCATCTACTCCATCTATGTTTCTGCCCTAATAACACAAAGATCTGACTCAGCAGAACTGACAAAGAAACTTTCATCGTCCGCTGTAACAGGAGCAATATAGTGAAGGTCAGTCAGCCGCACCTACTTCGAAATCAACCCGGGCCCAACACATATTTTATCCAAGTCCTCCATTTTGCTCGTTTGAGGAACTTTTGTGAGTTCTCATCCGCGATAATTGTTATACGGTATTCTGATTTAGGAAGACATTCCAATCCGACTTCGTAATTGTCCGGATATCTTCCAGAAATTTAATAGACAATTTTACAACTTAGTCCTTAACTTACACAGCTTAATGTAATTTATAACTGCGGACATTAAGAAGGTATTTCAGCTTGTCTAACTGCCTGGATGGCAGCACACTTTGTTACGTAGAGATTTTATAAACGATAAATATACATACATATATGTACGTGAAGTCGACCCTTATTTATGCAGTGAAGAGCTTAATTCCAACTGACATTATTGAATATTTTTTTTTAATAAATCCATTTCTATGTAATTTACCTTTCTACACTTCTCTATGAATACTTTAATGTCAAATGTTAAATTCTTACATACATCATCTAAAACAGAGTTGAATATAAATCGAAGAATGTTTAAGCCCTGTTTACTGATTCTACCTTGTCAAAGGAAAAGAGGAAAAAGAATGTTCATATAGCGTAGGAAGAAAAAGACTGAAGGAAGCCGATAGCTAATATTAAACGTTTATAGGAAAATATTGGATGTATAAATAAAAATAAATAACTACTTGGAAGTTTTATTACAAATTCTACTTTGTACGCCGCTTGCAGCTTCCCTTTTCGAGATTGGTCATTGATTTGCTGTAGCAAGAGGCGAAAGGCTATAAGGGAATAAATGTGAAATTTGTATTGCGGCGGTCATAACATTTCATGCATCACATAAGCCAAAAAGGACCTTACGAGTGACGTAAAACAATTTGCACGACAAAGGCTGTTAAGAAGCGTCTCATTAATTAAAAGTTTACCCCCGATCCGCTGAATCGCGTAATTGATGATGAACTTCAAAGGTCGCCGTTCTTTTTTAATTAGAACACAATTTCCGGCGTTTCAGACACACTCGACGTTTTTGCGGCGTGTGGAAACTTCGGGGAAGGCTCTCTCGCGATTATTGATTTGTGAAGACGGTGTAATGGGCTTGTTGACGTATTCAAGATCAGTGTGGGGCGATATGTGTGGTGTGGGACCGCGGTGAAATATACACGTGGGAATATGAAAGGGAAACTTATTGGTGATACTGCAAAAATCTTTGCCGAAGTTATTGTTACAATGATCAAACTAAAGGTTAATTTTTCAACAGCTACTTTCACAATCGTTCAATTTTCTATTTTAATTTTGATATGCGAGTAAAAATAAAAAAATCGTGATAAACGAGCTGGGGAATTATCATAACATAATCTATTTATATTTTTAAAAAGTATCGTTGCCCATAAAATATGTATTACTTTATTTTTTTAATAGCTACCTCCACTGTTTATTCATAGTCGCAGTTTTAAATTACAAACATAAAAAAAATCTTATCACAGCCTTTGAATTTATAAAACATTTCCATAAATAACTTGAAACAAGAAGATTAGCAGTTATATTGACATGAAGTTATTAAATATATAAACATGTAGATAAATAAGTGTAATATAAGCAGGTACAAGGGTAGCACAAGTTTGGGAAGAGATTCGGGCATTTTATTACGGCCGCGAGTTATGGTGTATAGTCGGGGAGACTGGTTCGTACGGGGAACTAAATATTAAAGATAAGATAGCCAAGCTTTTAGATAAAAATTGTATTTGTCCCCTGTGACCTATATACCAGGATTTTTTCTCTTTTAGTTCAGTTTCTCTTATAATTCTGTGGGTGGATTTTCACTTTCATCGGTGATTTGTGTATGAACGTTATAGTATAATGATTAGTTTGAAGAAATCCATTCGTACTATATGGACATTCTCATACCCGAAGGTACTATGAACCATGCAATATTCAACTTTCCTTTTTATATTTCACTTCACAAAGAAAAATTTTGTATATAAATTCTACTACAATTATGATTGTAGTAAGTTATATCTATGTATATAATATAAAAACAATGTTTTTTTTTGTTTATTTGCGCTTTATGAACTCTGAAATGCTGGGAGATGGAGCTCTGATGTCTTTTGCAACATATTGTTGGTGAGTAACAGTCAAAAATTTCGATATTTTGTGATGGTGATGGATTGGGTTAAATCTATCCCTAAATGAACCAATAAATAGAATCAAAACAATTGTGTTTTCTTTTGATTTGATGTAATTTTAATATGCGTAGTAACACGCGCCGGGCATTATATTAAAATTAGATTGAATAATTTTTCTTCAGTGCTACATGGTATGTTTGCTCATAAATAACCACATAGATTCCACGTAATTAAAATAAAATTATCTAATATAATTAGCCAATGGCAGTTTAGGATAAATTAAACCACAAGGCTATCATAACATCAATACATATCGCACACGCAGAGTTGCCAGAATTGTATATTTTTAGGAACATTGACGACCTTTCAAATATAGTTTTACTTCATAGTCAGTCTGAAAGCGTACAGCAAGACCGTTCATTGCTCTGTCGCGTGTTTAAATCGTGACCAATCACGCGGATTAAGCGATTCATACAAGGATGAGTGACCGACACACCTTAAAGCTAGTTAGCCGCGAAATGTAATAAAATTAAAAGAATCTGCTTAATAAAATGCTAACGGTTATATGACAGACAACGCATCAAACCCGTGGATTTAGTAGTAGGAAACTTTGTGCGGAGGATTTTTGAAAAATCGTCCACTAAAAAGATAAGGTCACAGGTAATGAGGATAAAAATGAATTTCTGTCGATCCACTTGCAATTTATATCTTCTTAACTGAATTAATAAAATATATAATACACGTCTTTTAAATGGCCATCATTTTTGCATCAGTTTCATTTAGTTTATCCTGTATAGAATGCTTTTCTCAAGTCTAATATTTCCGTGGACCAAATTGCGTGCTAGTGTAATCATAATATACGAATATAGTAAGCGATTTACTATTCGAGGAATCCTAGGAATTATAGTGTATAGTTTAAGTTAGTGCTACTGATAATAGGCATTCTGTACCGTCATTCTTATATGAGGCGTCGCACTGCAGTAATCCAATGTTGAAGTAATATGTATCTACATATTTTAAAACAGTCCGTTTAATGTACATTTAGATGTTTGTTGCGCCTAGCTCTCGCGTTGAATGTAAGGTCATAGTTTTGTTTCTTGTATTAGATATGACCTTTACCAATTCTTAAACGTAAACGTAACATTTACCAATCGTAATACATGTAACAAAGCGGTTAGGTTCAAGACACATATATTTCTATAAAGGTATTATACATATAAATAAGTTTGGAATGCTCTCCAGGTATCGTATGTTTTAATACCTAGAATCTGTGAAGTAAAAATTGCTTAATTGTCCAAACAACCAGATATTAAAGCGTTATGTATAAAGATGTCCTAAATGTTGATAGTATCACACACTATTTTTCAGCCATGACGTAGCGGAACAGCTGAATAATGATCGGATCTAAAGATTATTAAAAAAAATGTCTATCATATCTAATGTTCATAGAAATATAATCAAATATTATATATTACTCTCCTTGGAAAATGGTGCTTGTTTTGACAAATCTATGACAGCCACGTAACATGTAGTAGGCTGGCAGAATAATTCAATCAGTTCAGTCTTCCAAGTTCCAAGCGGTTGTGGGTCGCAGCGATAATTTTAATAAACACTCCATCGATTAAAGGTGTAATATCGGTCGTAGCTACGAACGTAAATCGTTTCGAAGGCGTTTGATGAACGTTTCGCGTGCTTTGACCTGAGAAACCGCTTATTAGAAATGCTTTACGTCACGTATAGAATGAGAAATTTTAGAAACAGCAATAGTTGTTGCGAGAACTCACTATTATGTCTACCAATAATGTAAGGTCTGGCTTAAATCGAACTGAATTACGAGTAACAACATTGGTTTTAACGGCAACCCAATGGATAAAACAGAAAAACAGAAGATAAAGACAGGTAAGAGTAAGTAAGCATTGTTGTAATAAGGTCTACACATATACTTTGGATTCTTAATAGCACGGTTTATGGGCTGTCGGCCTACGACACGGTATGTTAAATAGGTCTCCAATAGCACTGTAACTCATGTAAGATGCAGCAATATGTAATATGACTTTTATCACCGTACTAAACATGTACGATGTACGTGAAAATGTCTACAGTGTTTTGCTACGTGGTATGGTGTCTAAGAATGTGAAACATACTTAAGGCCCATTTACACGATACCAGTTTATTGCACATACTAGAGTAACATTTGACAGGCTTATGTGTCTTTAGAGTATACCAACTGTCAGCTGTCAAGTTTCTTCCCATCAGTGCAGAGTAGCCGTGACAGTCTTTTAATTAATTGGACCAAAATATAGATACAACATATAAACCCCATGAGTATCCATTACAGTAACAATTCTTACGATAACTGTTATTTTGCTGAACACAATATTGTCTACCAAAATTTGACGCATCTGTTTTAATGGAATAGATTATTTAACACTTCATTTGATTTAAGGTATTTGACAAACAGAGAAGACAGATCACTTGAACTCACTCGAATTCAATGTAATTATTTACAACGAAAAATTGTCATGAAAAACATACAACATTTTAATGGACATTTTCAATCCCGTAAAATTTTATATAAAACGTAACGTTTTCATTCGTCGCGAACGATATCATCTCTCTTTTTATCAACTCGTTATTGGACAGAAATGAAAAATATTTAAATATAACTGTAGATAAATTTTGGTGTATTTTAAACATGACACAAGACATAGCCTCTTCTTATTCTCAGTGGCTCTGAATTTTAGTAAAGTGATGCGCGAAACATGCGTGCTCCGTCTCATTTTCCGTAAGAAATGTGGATGTAAAGTGTTACAAATGTTTGTAATTAGTTCTCTCAGCAATAGCTATCTCCGGGAAAGTTTCGGGGCGGAGTCGGAGTGAGGGAGGCTTGTGTGAGAATGTTTTGACATGCCACTCGTACTAAATGCTATAGTTCAGAGTCCTTGTTTAATACACGTTTTCAGAGTAAGCGAGCCAGTTTTTACACTAATTGTATGTTAATAGTAGCTATTTTATTGTTGAAACTGTAATTTAGATGATGAAGTTACCAAATTGAATATTAATAAGGGGTGATGTCACAAAAATAATTCATTTTGGATTACATTAATACGCGTTGTTTTAGTTTATTTAGTTAAATTAACTATAATTTATTTAGTTAAGTTTAACGGTAAAGTACGGTAGCTATCAGTAGACAAGTTAGTTATTAAACTTGTTTTAAAGTTAAGAAACCGTTTATTTCCTAGTTCTTTGTTTGCGAATAAAACGTAATAAGGCTAGAAAGTGGCACCGATAGTGAATTTAAAGATAAAAGGCCATTGAGCACGTGCCTTCGTAGAATTTTAAACCGGACCAGCAGCATCCGGCTGTATCTCGCAGTAATTAACATTCTCTTATCTCGTGCACTGAGTTAGGGCAAGCACAGGCCACGGCGCTGGATCGTAGCCCGGATTTATTAGGTGCAAACGCTAAGAATTTTATCACTGCAATTCTGGTGCATTATTAAATTCCTTGAAACACTGTGTTAATGAAAGTATCATACAGTATTTATTTCTTACTATCTGACCCCAGCAAACGTTGTTTTGCCATATAAATTAGTATCTTAGAACTATTTTGATAAACATAAAAATGGTTATAGTGTGTTAACCTCATAAACTAGACATATGCTGTCGCGGACTTTTATTTAGAACTTTTACAGGGGAATAATATTGTAATACATGATTTTTGAATAACTTCCATCGTTTACTCAGCGCACGCAAGGAAAGCTCTAAATTTTGTAGTTTTCGCAATATTTTTTATTGCTGCTCCTCTCTTATTCATCTTAGCGTGATGTTATATAGCCTATAGCCTTCCTCCATAAATGGACTATCTTACACTAAAATAATTTTCCAAATCGGTCCAGTAGTTCCTGAGGTTAGCGCATCTAAACAATCAATCAATCAAACAAACTCTTCAGCTTTATATTATTACTATAGAAGTATACATAGATTATGTTGGCTACTTTCCTATCGGTATAATATTAACTCCATGGAACTATTTAAAGTTCTAGTCAAGGTACATACACGACATACACAGATCATAGTCACGGCACATCGGTATATAATACAAAAATTGCGTTTCAAATAAAAAATAAATTCCGCGCAAATTGAGACCTGGCAATGGTTTAATTGATTCGAATCCGCACAATGGTGGGAACTAATTAAAGTATTTTACGGCTATCACCACACGGAAACACATTTACGTATATATACGTTTAAACATCGAGTTATTATTAACCGTGTCGTTATTAACGTTCTTTTTTAATATCGAGATAAGGTCGTTGAACTTGTTTCGAGTTGTAGTAAATTGAATAATAATATCTACTTTTTAATTACTATAAAGTCTGTTCTCACTTCACTTTCACCTCTACCCTAGCACTAAAACTACTGACTTCTGAATAACTGTCAAGTTTCTTTAGATAAATCTATACATCTAATATAACTGTAACTGATGACTGTCTGCATATGACAAATATATTTAAAAACTCATAATGGGGAGCTTTTAAATACGCAAAAGAATCTGAAATACTTTTTTTTTATTTTGTCTGTATGTTTGTGCACGTTAATCTCAAGATTATATTGACATGAGCTTTACATAACATTTAGTGTTTTTATTTAAATCGGTTAACAAATAAAGAAGTTATAACAATTTATGTCAATCATTCCTTGACTGATAGGCGAAATAAAGTTAGCCGGGTCACCTAGTATAACATAATTTTTCTGTCGAAGTATAAAAGTAAGTTGTAATGTTATAATTATTAATTGCCCACTGTTGCCACATATACCCGTTTGATTATAATGTAGGTGTCTTCAAGACAATAGTTAATAGGCTTCTTCTAACTTCTGGTCTACCGTGTAAGACTACATCACTATTTACCATCAGATAGGATTGTACTCAACATTAACTTAAAAAAAATACTCTTTTTTATTAACTATAAGTTAATGCTTGAATACAGTCCCACCTGATGGTAAGTGGTGATGTAAACTTGGGTAGTAAAGCGAACTAGTTCAAAAGCCTATTCACTCTTAAGTTTCATCACTATCGCGGTAGTAGTGAACCTACTGGGTGTAGTGACATTGGCTTCAACCCATTAATGACCGACAGGGCACGGGTCTCCTCACTATTGAGGAGGTCTGCAACATACTCCACGGTATTCCAGGGGATACTGCATATTAACCACAGACAAAGTCTTCGGTAACAAGTGAAATGGAAATTATTTGTTTATTTTAAGTTTTTACAAACACTTTTTGAAAGAATGCCATCACTTCAACAAAGCTCTAAAATAAGTGGTCTTGGAAGAGGAAGCGGCAAGGATAAGCGGCAAAGATTTCTAAGGATATTTTTTCCTACTCACAGACAGCAATTAGACTTATAGTTATATATCGACATATAGTTATGTCAATGTCGTTGTGTGTTCTTGTATGTGTGTCTGTTCGTAGTATCACAGTATTACGTGTTTGTTGGATCACTCACCTCATTCACTATACGTAATTAGTACGTGTTTGTTAGATAAGGTCAGTCAGTACGCTACTTAAGTGAATCATAATCCACAGTTGCTGGAATTGTTTACTTGTTTCAGGGGAAATATATTTAATGTTAGTAATGTAACCGCTGACTGCATTTACGTCATGGGGTATTCATATGGGGTATTCATATTCATATGGGGTATTGCAAAATTATTAACAGTTTATAATCAATGTATGAAATGTGTATTGATTTAACGTTAAGACAAAGAAATATGTTTACTTTTGGAATAATGTATATCGCCAGAGAAGTAAACCACCATGTATTGGACCAGTGGCGGACTAAGGAAGGGGGGGCAGAGGGGACGGACCGCCCCGGGCCTCTGGTACTAGGGGGCCTCCAAATGGATGATAGTTCCCTTGGTCAAATAGTAAATAAGTCTTAGAAAACATACTAGTACCTTATTAAGAGAAAGTCAGGGTTTGGGGGCCCTGTAGTAGGGTCATTTGTATGTATAAATGTGAAATGAAAAAATCTTTTTACACTAAGGAGCTCAAGTTGCCGCCCTGGGCCTCAAGTTGCCGCCCCGGGCCTCTGACAGGGTGAGTCCGCCACAGATCACCGTAGATATTAGGAGAGTCAAGCATTAACTTAATGTTATGCAAAAAAGAAGAAAGAAGGTACCTTAAACACCGGACTAAAACATGGCGAAAAGTGAATTCGGTTAGAAATCGCTAGGCTCTGTACCTTTAAGTATTCTACGCAGTATTCACTATAAGGGTATTATTTTAATATGTATCTAAACGACAAACAAGTGTATGAGTCACAATGGTAAGTGGTCACCACCGTTTTTGGATGTGATCACAAAGTACATCATGACGCCTTTCATGCGTTGTCGGCCAATAAAAATGAGCAGAAAGAAAAGTATCATACTATATCGATGTGAATATTTATTGGCTTCCCTAGCTTGTAGCCGGTTGCCAATCAAATCAATTGACCTACTTATTCCAATTGCCCGTATACTTTTCAATGACATCAATGTATAACGGATATAAAATTCTGCGAGTGCCAACTTCTGTAATAAGTTTTCTAATCGATTTTTATTTTCCGTATTTGTTCAGTATTTCTTCTAGCTTGTTTCTCTATTGTAAGTGGTGTAATGTTGTAACTCGAACACTGTTTAACCGATTTAGATTCCGATAGGGAATTTATCCCCTCTTAAAGGTAATTCGAAATTTAAAATAATTTTGTAAACAACTTTATGTCGATCGGTGGATCAAATTTTAACTGTTTAATGAAAATTAAAGACGTATTAAGTGTAAAAAATGGGACATGTGGTATACGGTTTATAAGGTTTCCGTCCCACAAAATAATATTTACGTCGTAAAAGCTTTGTTTCTTGTATAGGGTACCACGGGGTGGGGGTATTGAATTATTTGTTTGCATTTTAATAGCGCGTGTAAAAATTTAAATATGTCTAAATTAAATTCTGTTTCCAAATCGAAATCAGTAAAATTTTGTTTTCAAAAACATGAATTCTAATTTTCAGCAAGATGAACCGAAAACGATATAAAATCGGATTCGTTTTGAACAGTTTTTATCTTGATATTAATGTTTTATTTAGAACTACTGAATTACTGCTGAAGTTTTTGTGTTGGTCTACGAAACAGGTAACAAAATAGAATATTACAAGTTTCCAAAATAAATTATTGGATTGGAAGACCATATCGAAGCCCCAAGTATTCTTAAAAAACTTTTACTAATTTCATCTGCATAGAATCTTTCAAGGAAACTTTGGCCGACTTCCAATTTTTTGGCTAGTTGAATAATTTGTACAGGAATTAATGACTAATGACAATAATTTTTATATGGAATTTGGTATTATCTAACTGGCCATCATCAGATGGAACACATAAATGGAAGACGGAACTCTGAAATGCATACGAAAACCAGTCATATTAGAATTTGAAGTCATTATGCTCATTAAAAAGACAAATCCCTCCTAAGAGTTTTACTTTTCAAATCAGTCTGCTATATGGTTTTAGTTTTGTTTTAACTATAATTTATTTTTTACTGTCTAGAATAATTTACACGAAGTCTATACATATTATCCATAGTAGTTGAATAATGTACGTTATAATGTAACAGAAACCAGTTAAACCAGTAAATAGATTAGACTTGAACGAGTCTCATGTGGACGTTTTTAAATAATTTCGCGCCTATAGGGTTCGTTAACACTAGAGGTGACAACATCATAAACCGGTTTAGTTTTTGCTTACGAGAAAGCTTAATTAATTAACATCTTATATGTCAAGTTGTTAGAATCTCTATTTGATGAATTGACATTCAGGGTTTGCTGTTCCGTTAATCAAAAATCAGTTATCGATTGGAGATTATTGTGAATTGGTTCAAGTCGCGATTATTGATGTGTTTTTTGCTCTCATTAACATATTCGGTGATTGCGTCGAATGACATTTGTGTCAAATCAAAATTCGTCAATTCGGAAAAGAAAGCGTTGCAGTTAACGATATTTAATTTCAATGGACGCGCTTGTCAGTATCGATTCGCATTTAGTTGAATGGTTTTTGAACGTGTAAATAGCGTTAGTAAAAGCTTAGGTTGGTATGCTATGACATGAACAATAATAAGAACATTGGTTCGTCTTACGGTATGTACCTGCATTCCACTCGTTTCAATTAGGTGAGTTAACACGTTTTAAGGGTACTAAGCTATTCGTTTTTCTTCGTTCGATTGATCAAGTATCCTTTCATATACGTCGACCATTGTCAGCATTCTTTAAATTGTAAATCGAATGTTCAGCGTTTGGAATTCCCATTTGCAAAAATGCAAAATACGTTTTATTTTCTACAATGAGATTTTATAGGAACGTATCTTTAGAATTGATATTTTTTACACCTTCATAAAATGCGAATCCATGCTGTTAATGGCATTTTCTGCTTGTTTATCGAATATTGACATAAAATAAAACAACACTAGCCCAATAGTGGGACAGGGTCGGTATGCGGTGAACTAAAGTAGTAAATTTTGTTCTACATACTTCCAAATCCCTTGAGAACGCCAATGTCTTGTGTTCCAATTACATAATATTGCATTACAGTTGCATTATTATCGCAGGAACACAGAGTAATATGATGTGATGTTAATGTGAACACAGAGTACCTACTAAGATATGATGAATATTTTCCTTTCTTAGGCTTGCTTAGCGATGATGATGAGTGATCATTTATAATGTAATGTTTGAAGTCCTCGCCATTAAATCTAAGCAGCGACCTACCTACATTTATTTTTCTTATTTTATTACCTTCTATCTTTTATTAGCTCCCTCTGTACCTTTTGCGAAAACTAAACTGTTTCATAATTAATTAATTAAACTTAGTTTATTTGCTGCAACTATCAATAATTCCAATAAAGAATTAACAGTCAGTGGTGCTCGTGACACTCGGTTTTACATCAGCGCAATACTAACAGATTTTTTTTCAGTCGTTTTTCCTTGCTCTTAGATTTTGTAAAATAATATTTATTCGTGTTCGGAATTCGAACGTAATCAATTTTAGTTTTTTGGAAAACATTGCATATTAACGTTTCGAATATTTTTTCCATTTTTATACATGTTTCAACTGTACCTATATCTGAAGGATTACACTTATCCATGTACTTATAACACAAAATAGTTCAGTACCATTATAATATAATAAAACGAAGTCAATTTCGACAATGTAATGTTAACATTTCTAATAATTACGTGCTATTATCATAGCAATCGATATTTTCAATGACCCGGACTGAATTATTAAATATCTACGTAAGTAGTCATGCACAAAAGGAAGGCTATAATTTCTTCATAGGTATTCTAAGACATAGTAACGGTAAAAATCTTCTTTACTCACAATGTAATGTATAGTGTATTCGATGTCATATTGATATTTAAAACATTCCATATTGAAATGGACACGTTTAATAATATTAAGCACATAAGTTTTTTAAGTTAGTTAAATTTTTAAGTATATTTTTAAGAAACGGCAGTCTTAGCTTAAAAATAGAAATATGTGTGAAATTTCTCTGACTTATTATTTTGGTAAATTATTGTAAACAAGTGTTTGTCTTTCCAGGTCTCATAGGCGGGCAGTACTCTCCGGGTTTTCTAACCGACTTGGTGAGAGAGATTCGTGACGCAGCGCGCATGCGCGAAGAAGCCATGTACTCAAGGATACGTGCGATGGTCATCGAAAGGACTGACGTATGTCGATGTTATATATTTATGTTATGAA
Source organism: Carystus phorcus (assembly GCA_018248895.1). Taxonomy (NCBI): domain Eukaryota; kingdom Metazoa; phylum Arthropoda; class Insecta; order Lepidoptera; family Hesperiidae; genus Carystus; species Carystus phorcus. The sequence continues at coordinate 14,414 of DWJN01001128.1, forward strand.
ATAGGAAATTATGGGTGGTACAATTATTGCACCTGTACATACGGTTGCCAGATCCAGGCTGATAATTTCCTGGACATTCCAGTTTTGATCTCCGGTTCGACACTAAACTAAGTAGGAATTACCTAAAACCATTGGTTGATGAAAAAAATAAATTTTTTGGAAAAATCTTTTTAATTATTTTCTTAAACGGTAAAATACAAAAAAATGCAATTCAACTTTTCTAAGTAACTTTTTTAAGGCTTAAATATTAAACTTTGAACATCAACATCAGGTATTTTGTAACAAAAAAAATATAGAACAAATATTGAGCACTTTATAACGATTAATGAAACTTTGGTAGATTATAAACATCATTATTATTATGTTTGGTCGATTTTGTTAAAGCGGTTAATTAGCGGATTTTCTTCTCATTTTGGTTCGGCAACTTAATACTGAAACCCGTGGCTGTAGATGGCCAGTGATCGCGTATAACATCAAGTGATCATCATGGTTTCAAGTTACAATCTAAAACCAACCATAAACTTGTATCGTTTCGGTTGAAGTTTCGGGAAGCCAGTTAATAAGCGGATCCTCCTCTTCCTTCCGCGACAACGTTATTGATATGTGTGGGAAACGGTGGCCATCTATTGCCCCATAGCTCACCTGCTCGTTTATCAGGTTCATATATGAAGAGATTTGATTCAGTATATTTTTCTAGTTATAAGCAATTTTTTATTTCTTGTATTATTGTACTTGTTGTTTTAGTAGTCGCTCTCAAAATTCTATTTATCAATTATCCTTAAATCAGTTGCCTAGCAAGTTATGTATTTTATAGACCAACTACTTACTCGGAGATTATGTATACATTATTGAAACGACTGTCTTCTTAAGTTGACTCGCATTTTAAGTCGTAAAATTTTAAGAAAAATATTCGTTTTTTGTTATGATCACTACAGAAATATCAACGTCCCAGGCGACCTCAATAATGCCGCAATGTTCAATTTACGCAAGGAATAACATCAGCTACAAATATGTTGGCGCTTGACTAGCGCATTATGTTAAGAATTCGAACGAATTCTCGCGTATTTTTTGACATGATCATTTTCTAAAGAACCGCTATTTACCAAAATGGAGTGCTTTTATCATGTTAATTACAATCGCATAGGTTAATGGATAGAGTTACCATCACATTACAATGTTCGTTTATTTTTAATTGGCATTGTGACTAATTTAGTCAAAACTATAAGTAGTGATTTAAACATTAGTGACCTAGTTGATTGATCTGGATTAGAATTAGAAATTTAATCAAACTATTCTATGTTGGTTCTAACAAACACTTCGAAAGTCAAAATCCGCTACGGCTTCAATAAATTTTTACGGTAAGAAGTTTTAGAAGATTCGGCAAGTATCTTTTTCCTACTCACACTTATAGGTAGCATTTAAATAAGGATACTATTTATAACTATATAATAATATACTAACTTGAATATTTCAAAGTGCAATAAATCGTGGTAAATAATTTAAATGCTATTATGATTTTAGTATCCAACGTTAGTAATTCGACTTGCTCGACGCTTGACACTTGACACACACTAATGATAGATAAGATAAACCTGTAATTTTAAGTCCGAATCGTTCTTCTATCTCAAGTACCTTATCGCGATACAAACAATACATCAGATGTCTCCAGAAAAACTGTAATACTAAGGGCATTTTTTATTATACTAGCAGACTCGGCCACGCATTGCTGTGGCTAATGTTTTCATACTCAATTTAGCCGACTAATGACCTTACACCGCCATCTGTTAGAATCTTATGGAACTAATCCTTCGTAAGATATTAAACAAATAATTTGCATAAAATAATATTGCGACTATAAATTGAGATGTAAGCTATCCTATCTTTCAAGTTGGATCAAACTGGACACGGTGTACTAAATTTCATTAAAATCGGTTAAGTAGTTTAGGAGTCCCATCATTATCATTAAGATATTTTTAAGTTGTACGTAAATGACTATGGCGACCATTAGCTGTACTAGGGCGCTATAGATTACAGATGCCAATCCCAGGCTAGTGTACCAGAGGCGACATGATTGACTCTACCAAGAGTGTCCGATTGAGATTTTTCTTTTGCATTTCTAGTGTCCATGGGCAACGGTAGACACGTAAAATCACATGGCTGATCTACTAATTTGTCAGCTATTTACATAAAAAAAAAGATTGATCACTAGCCCAACGTACCATCACATGGCTGATCTACTTATTTGTTGGCTATTTACATTAAAAAAAAATTGATCATCACTCTAACGATTGTATAGAACCATAAAAGTAGTTCTCGTATCGACGGTAATTTTTTGCGTCCCAGCGAGAATGTAGGGCAGTCTACGTCTGGAAGTACAGAGTAGCCGTGCGTCCTTTTCAAAATAACTTGGCCGTTCTCCAAATTGCATTGCTGTCTCGCGTTTCGCAAGTTCAACGACACAGTGCGATTTGAGGAATGGAGAAATGGCCATGAGGAAGTATTATGTATGGTAATTCTGGATATAGCAGGCATTACAGCTTTATGCTGAAGATTTTAGTGGTGCGAAAGCTGTTGTAATAAAAGTAGATAATCTACAGTAGAAGGAATATTTTGAGATTATTTTATTTCATTCAACGTACAGTGCAAAAAGGGATGGCAAATTTTTCTTCGGTACGTTGAAATAAATATCGAGTTTTTTTTAAGTCTATGTGTATCTTAATCTCAATAATATTAGAAATATAAATAAGTTCGAATGAATGTTTGTTGCTCAATAATATCAGAACTTTGTTTGGGTGAAATTTTAAATTAACAGTGACAATTATACTCCGAAATAGCGGATAGGTCACTTTTTATCACGGATGCAACTACACATATTAAAAAATCAAATTAAACAAAAGGCAGCGTATATAAAAACAAAATCGTCTTAATTCTGTTTATTGAAGTGTTGTTGGGTGTGGAAGTGTTGTTGTTGGGACAAACCCAAATATACGGGTATATCTAGTCCGATCGATCAGCAAACAACATTTTCGACTGTAACTCATCAGTCATGGGTTCTATCATTATAATTTTGGGTTCAAAACCTTTTCCAATGAAATCTGAACAAAGTTCCTAAACATCAATGCTCTATTTTACTATTTCAGAGTCCATGAAGGACAAACAAACAAACATTGGTTTATATATGTATAATTATAGATAAAATAAGATTATATGTAACTAGCCTAAACATGAGCAGGCAAACCGCCTGATGATAAATGATCCCCGTCGCCCATTGACATCGGTAACATCAAAGGCATACCTCGGTATGCCAAGCTAAATGTAAGCCGAGGTTCCGCTTATCATTAATTTTATTTTCCCGATTAAAATAATATGTTTTGTTTCAGAATGGTTTGGCTTCGTCGGAGGCGAAATTAGCTGAAAGAACTCTTGAAGAGATCAAGGTAAGGTGGCTTCTTAGCTTAATATTAATTTGATATTCGAAAGCAATAATAGAAATTTGACAGAAATCAGCTGCCACTTATCAAGTAGGGTGAACCGATACATCCTTACTAAAGATTTTCCCAAACTATTTTAGCAACCAGTTACGCCATCTACAAAGCTTGGATATAACCGAATCAAATAAATTATCTCTAAAGGACTCGATAGATGTCGCCACTTGTTTCATGTAATTTTAGTTTGGTTGAAGGCCAATAGATGGCATAGATATTTAAAATATTAATCACGAACAGTATTTTGGAAATTCTTAAGTGCTATATGCCAGTATAGTTCCTCTATGGTGCTATATTTTTTGGTTATTAAAATATTCATGTTTCCAAAGAGAAATTTTCAGACAATTTAAGTTACGCAACACATTATAGGTGTGTATTATTTAGACAAATGACCGATTATACCGGGCAATGAAGATGTTTTTTCTTTTAAGTAAAATAATGCTTACTTACTCCTTTTACAGATAAATTTAAATTAATTAATTTAAATTAATAAATTTAATTTAAATTTTTCAATATAACTATAATCTAAATATAATTGTGGCTGTACGGCAAGTGAGTGGACTCTGATTTAGTTTTAGAATATTTGGGGATAAAACCCCGTCACGCGATTTGATTTACTTTCCTACAATACCTTTTAAAATTGTATGTAAAAATCTCAGATATATAATACCCCTTACTGTGTTTTATTTACTAAAGCCGTTTATTTAGTAAATTGTTTGAAATATGCGTATTAATTTTTTATAAGTATTTTAATATAATTATGCAACATTTTGACTTTACAATAAAAAAAGTTGCGTGCACGTTTTGACCCAGATTAAAAAACTATTAGAGTAAATTAAACGTAATTCTATATTTATTGCTTTTTGATCGATAATGCATCGGTACTCTTCATGGGCGAAAATGACCATTAAGATGGCTCATTCGCTCTTTTGTCGATATTGACATAAAAAAACCTTAATCTATAGTACAATTTAATAATAAATAAATACTCATAGCCCCACACTATGTTGTGGGTGCCATGAACAACACACAAAGGCAAGGACACAAGCCCAGAACAGGAATTTAATGCCATCATTCAAATTTCCACCTCGCTGGGGTATATCTTGTAAATTATAGTTGAACTAGCAGACTCGGCCACGCGTTGTTGTGACTAAGGTTTACATACTCAATTTAGCCGACTAATTACCTTGCACCGCCATCTATTAGAAACTTATGGAACTAATTCTTTGTAACATATTAAACGAATAATTTGCAATAAAATAATATCGCGACCATAAATTGAGATGTAAGCTATCCTGTCTTTTAAGTTGGATCAAACTGCACACGGTGTGCAAAATTTGATTAAAATAGGTTAAGAGGTTTT
>DWJN01001129.1:0-19256 GCA_018248895.1 Carystus phorcus
TAGCGGTAAATCCCACTTGTTGAAAGTTAGTATGGCTATAAAACCGACTACATATTGCCTTACTGGACTCCGCTTTGGATTTATTCTTAACAAAACCAACTTATTAATTAATATGCTGCGCTGCTTTATTGATTGACGATATGAAAAATGTCGCCATGACGAATGGCAATAGTACCTATAAAACAAACTAGGTGAGCCAGCAAACGTTGTTTTGCCATATATTTTTTTTTTTTTTACACCTTGTGTCCGCAAAACCCAAATATCTTACGGAACCCTATTTTTTTCCAAAATAAAATATAGTCTAAGTTACTCGTGGATAATGTAGCTTTCGAATGGTGAAAGAATTTTTTAAAATCGGTCCAGTAGTTTTGGAGCCTATTCATTGCAACCAAACAACCAAAGAAACAAAGTTTTCCTCCCTATAATATTAGTGTAGATAAGTTACAAGCCTGCTATTCTTATAAACTAAACTTACTTCAAATACAAACTTCAAATTTCGAATATATTTAGTGTTTGTCCTCAGAGGAATAAAGTATTTGCTACTTAGCTTAAAATTTACAAAATCTCTACTTTAAAGTAAAAAAAATAAAAATTAGTAATAATGTTATTTAATATTGTCTGTATTCTATGCCGTTTTCCTTTTAATACTGGTAACACTAGCAATAATAAGTAAAGCTTTTTACACATTCACCTCTGCTAAAATTGAGACGTTCTTGTCTAAATTACATTGCAATAATAGTGTTGTCCGAGGTGTAATTATTTTCGCATTATCATTCAATTACGTACAGTATATATCCTCAGAATTTATATTCCTATATTTTGTTGCATAAGTGAGATGGATATGATCAAATTGATTTACAGTTCGTTACTATCATTCATTCAACAGGAAAAGCTGCGCAAAGCTTTGAAGAGGTGGCACTATTAGAGTTTGAGGCAAATTTGTTGCAACTTCTGTTTCGAGATCTTCAGGTTTAACGTGTTCATAATACAGGCCTGTAGATTTCACAACGCACTTTTTTAACGTATTCAATATTTATTTTATCAAGTTTTGCAGCGTATTCCTCATTGTAATATGTTCACTGTAAAAATTTATAATATTTAGCGTATAGAACTTACAGCTACAAATGTTATCTTACCAAAATTAAAAATAATAAAACCTTGTAACTTACACATACCAAATCGAGAATTTTACCGTCCGTACAAAGGAATACGGACGAGGTTTCTAAATAATTCTATCCAAGTTAAGCTGCATGTAGAGGCTTTGCATTTTTGCATGGTTCGCTAGCCACCGACTCGCTATAAGGTTTTGTTTTTCAATGGCTCGGTGTGCTCACGTCATGAATAAACTATTACCTTGCAGTACGGCGAATGTGTGAGTGAGTGTCAAGACACGGCACGCGTCGTCACTAAGAAATGCAGTTGAACTTACATTAATTATAAATAAATAATAATAGTTCTCCATCCGTCCCTAATAAAATGTATTAAATTAATCCCTAATAAAATGTAAAAATTAAACGATTGGATATTAAACTTTCGATGTCAAAATTGTTAACTAGGAGGTAAATTACTATTTTATTTTTGATACATAATATGTAGGTTTTTGTGCCATAAATGTTAAATGTCCCATTATTTTCTTAAGGTCCTACAATACTACTAAGCCGATACTAACAATTCATTTACTTTCGCACTTTTAACGTGAAGCTTTGACAGGTTGTAAATACAACTGGTGTGACATTATGTCGCGAAATAGACAGTTACATGGGTATAACTTATTTAAGTTACTACTTAGTTCAGGTAAGTAATAAAGTTAGTTAAGTTATTTGGTTATAACTAAAGATTCCAATGTTAATTATAGAACCACAGACGAATTTAGTTTTGCACGTATATACCGAGAGACTAATGAAAGCAAATCAATGTTTATTAAACCTAATTATATTCAATGAAAAAAGTAAATTTACCCTGAATATTGTTACAGATAACAATATTTGTTGCACCCTCTTTTGTTATTGCACCATCTTTATTTTTCTCCGTGTTACTCGTTGGAAGCCAGGAGTAACGTATCTTTATACTATCTGTCATTCATTCGACTGTAGGACAACCCATTTTTTTACAAAACACAGTGTTGAATCTGAATTATTTTTCCAATAATTTAGTAACAACTTGCTTCCTGGTTAACTGAAAATAATAATGACTTACATTGACATAAATTATGAGGCATTGAAAACATAGAATATACTTCCGAATGTAATTCCGACCTATGGTACAATACAAAAACTCTTTATTGTAACCACAAACCAAAGTCTAAGAATACAAGAAATGGTTACATATCCTTTGAGACAATATACAAAAGATGGCTAATAAGACAGAAAAGCGTTTCATAATTGGTAAAAGTCTGTTGTAAAAATTATGCGCTAATAAACCACATCATTACCGTTATCGCTAAATTTGATTTAGCAGTGACTATAGTCCATCTATAGTTCACATTAGACAGATAGTCGATATCTGCTCGGAATGCAATTGCCGTGGGCGCCACTCGTTGCGAAGAGCGGCGTATCAGTAATCAGCGTGTTTGCAACACGCGGCCGCACGCAACTCTATTCTAAATTTATTAACTCTGTTACATTATTAAGCGAGTTAATAATGCACGTTTCTGGCGAATTCCTAAATAACTATAACCTACCCAGGACAGATTAAGAGAAAATTGTATCAATTGTTTTCTCATATCTTATAAATCATGCCAGTTGGTGAGTTTTGGCTTAACTTTACCTCAATTCACTAGTATGTTTACAAGTTGGCATAGATTATTTTATATCTAACAGACTCATGTGCTTGCAGAGCAACTTATTTAAGTATACTTTTTTGATGTCGTTAAATAATTTTTCACGATAAATCAAAATCAGCAGCAGCAACTCATAATTCAGCAGGGCCTATATATTTTTTAATATTTAGTATATCAATAAATCAACCCGTATATTTATTGCGACCTTGCTTCGACTGTAGCTTGTATCTTAGACGCAATGCGACAGATGTGACGAATATATAGAGAGGAGCGCTTCATTATTCTTCGATGGTCTGTTTGCATTATTATAACCTATTAGATTACTTAACAATAGGCAATCCTTAAGTAGCCGTTATGGTTCACGATTGTAATAGGTACATGTGTTATGAACTAAATGTTTTTCTAATTTCATTATTTTAAGACTTCATTTACTAACGCAGGCGATGATAATTATTCCATAAATAAAACCAAAGATAACTTTTATTTTTCCGTTATCTTTGGTTTATCCGGAAAAACCAATTTAGTTTTACATGATAAATACCATCATAAGCTGCTTTGTACTTATTAAAGATAAACAGAAACAGAGAAGAGAACATTCTGTGTATAACATACATCGTATTTTATATTATACATACGGTCGTGTATGTGATTATTTGTGTATAATAATTTATATTACCTACATTTATACACTTATCTGGTTGGTCGAGCAGAACGTACCAATTAAAAATTCGATTTTGACGTAGTATTCATTATTGAAAAGGCTATGAATTAATTATGAAACGGCTATAATATCACATTATAACCGATAGTATGTATAACTTCATAGGCAGAATGATCGGAGTGCCGTTGCGGCATTCTCTTACATAAAGACTGACAGATAACGCCCTTGGAAAAAATGAATATAAGTAGATATTACTACTATTCAGTATTCGATTCACAAATAAATTGTAATATTGAAAAGGTAACATGGATTTTGTTTTACGTTGTTACGTGATGGTAATGGGCATAAATATCGATATCAGTAATCTATCGGCTGTGGGCGCTACTGAACACCTGCCGTCGCGTATCGGCCAATATACGTGGCCAACCCGCATAAGTATCCGTGACGTTTCAATTTATATTCATGATATTAGTAAGTCAGATGGAATGCACGTCGCCTTGATTTCCTTTGTTGGTAAAATAAATAGGAATCAACATAACAAAATTTAATACGACGAGCTTACTGTATATTTTCAATATTGATTTTGCAATACTGTACTTACCACCCGGAATAAATCTCGTATATGATCGTAAGGTCGTAGTGGGGCTTTATACTCGGTTAATTTCTATCCATTGAAAAGTATTCAAGAACCATTTGACAAGCTTGCTTACTTGTCTGTTAGTGTAACGTTAACAATTATTATCTTAGTTTAGTTCATCTTCTCATTATTAGCTGTTAACGATTATAAAGAAAATGAAACTTAACTTATCCCAACAGAACAGTCTTATTATTTACCATCTTTGTGTTGTTTTATTCGCAAATAATAGGTAAATAACAAAACAGGAAGCACGTTCCGTTTTCCTAAACACCGTTTTATTTGCAAAGCTGCGAGTCTTCCACGCATTTAATAAAAGGTTTCTCGGTTATTCCTGAACCTTGAAAATATAATTTTTCAGTTTTTTAGGGTAACGATAATCCTATTCAGGTATCGTAGTGTAAACATCACGAGTGAGGAAGTTTCTTTTATTATTATAAATGGAAGGATTTAAATGTGAAAACGGTATTTTCTCGTAAACAATAATCGTCAAATAGCTGAAATTCAGACATGGATTAGCGTTTATCCTACAGAAAGCATATAAATTCAAAATTGGTAACGAGAATCTTGATTTGGCGAGAGGATTGGAAAAAGAAATCTAGTGTATAAACTATATAATGTGTGGTACGGATATACATACTAAGAAGAAGTTTACTAATTACTATTTGGTAGGGTAATCAACAGCATTTTAATCTTTCCTATACTTTGACAGGAGAGCTTGGTCTAACAGACAAATAGTTATGCGTTGTAATAATTTGTTTATAATAATTTAAATCACAAAGGAAACAATTTTATGTTCAGCTACGGAGACAAATGAATTTCATGGATTAGACAAAAGTGTTTTAAAAAGGTATTTGTATGAGCTAATGAATTTCAGATTTAATATTTCAAGGTCCGTGAACATTGATTTAATAGTAATATTGTATTGTTTGTTCGCATTTCGTGAAAAAGAAGAAGATTTTTTGTTACATCGAAAATAGCGAATCTGCAGTTAAGACAGTAATAGCGATGCGTAACAGCACTTATCCTACACAGAACGTTCGTAAAACTTAATGGGAATGCCGGCGACAGTGGACAGATAAATTGAATTATTGATGGGATGTACTCCTGACGTCCCGAAGTTTCACGGCGTTTGCCATCGGTTAATGCACGGTTAAACTCTACTGTCGTTTCCAATGCAGCCGACGTAATTTTAGCTTTGAGGTGCGACGATAACGAGTCTATTTTAGAATGACTTTATAATATGATAAAGATGAACTTCCTATCTGATATAGATCATGATAAATTGTTGCTAAAATATGAATACACAAAAGCGCTAACTTTTCCTCTCTCAACAAATCCTCATCATTGAAAATTTTGGTAACTTCAGTTACATTCACAACGATGGGTTTTCTAAGTCTGAGCTTTTAACTAAATACGGTTTCCTGTTTTTTTTTTCGTTTCACAAAAGGGGATGCTCGATCGCTCGATGGATGTCATTATTTTCCTTCTGAAATCCAACCAGAGTCTACGTACGTCATGCTCATTCAAAAATTTTAACAACTTGGGCAACAATTAATTCTCATCGAAACTAAAACAATATGAAAAGTTTTAATATTTGTCATAAACAATGTAACAAACTTATATACATCGTGAAGTAGGCGTCGACAACGTTTATAACAGCACAGTACCTTAAAAAATACATAAAGTAGGTTAAACACGGGATTAATTTAAAAGCCACGAAGTGTAAAATACGCCTGACACAGTCTCCGTCATTCTATCGCAAACCGCCGAGTTTCTTTGTCGCAAGGAATGCAGTTAATTTATATACAGCCTGATAGGTTTTTGTTCCAACGTTCCATAGTGGTTTAGTATTGTCTTTCTGTTTGAAACTAAATGTTTTTCTATATCTTAGTAATTTACACTAATGTAATTTAACCCTTTATTTATGCCATTATAAGCCTACGTACAGGAATTGTATTCAATCAAGTTGTAGATCTTTGTTGCTAATTAAGTTTATTTCGTAACTACGAAAAAAAGTAAATAATAAAATCAATTATACTACAAAAAAAATATTGTAAATAAGATACGCCATTATGAACAATTATATAAAGGACGACAGATAAAAGGGAACGGGCTTCTTAGAAAAATATACATATTTTATAAGAAGATTTAGACTGTTTATACCTTTTTCATTCAATTGAGAAATATTAAAATTCTTTATTATAAATAGAAACAAATTAAAGTATTAGAAGGAAAATTGTATTTAATACGAAACCCTAGTTTTTAACTTAGGGCTTAATTCCGAAGTCCAATTTTGTTTTATGTTATATAATCGTTAGATATATTTTCAAGAGATCAAGAGAAATTCACAAGGGGTGCCTTTAATGTTTCATCAACTTTGAAATCGCTTTAGATATTGAGATAAGTAACACAATTTACACGTTTTATTCTGCTCTAAAGAAATCAACTATATGTATTTGTACTAACATATTCTGTACATTTTTTCTAATCAGAAAGGGCCCATAACTGTCTATAGTTCGACTTATATCAATCTTAAGTGATCGATCGAGTTGAGGAAATTCGACCTAAATTGATACCTAGTAGGTTGAATTAATGGTAGCGTGAAATAACTATTCCGTTTCCGTGCTTAAACGGCTATAAAGTTATACGGGTATGTACATATGTATGTATGTAGTAAGATTCATATCACTTACTCGTATAGTGTGGTACTTAATTTAAACAACCGACAAACAGATAGGTGACATAATACTAAGTGGTAGCTTATGGATATCAGTAACTGCAAAGGCAAAACTGCCGAGCCGTTAACCAAAAATTAAGAGGAAGCGCATTGTTCTATGACGGAGACAGAATGGAGAGATCCATGAAATAGATGCTGATAAAGGTTTCAAGTTGAGTAATAGTTAAGTAGTTTCAAGTTAAGTAATATTTTTTGTGTGTTTATCACTGTTTTAATAATATCAGTCTGTTCATCAGATTAATAATTTTTTATATAACATATGTTTTCTGTTATAAAAATTTCTGAAATTCGTATAGATAAGAATTACTGTTTCTCTTAATTAAATAAACACAGAATTAGTGTAGTGTCTTTTACTTATTTACAGCTATAGATGATAATTCTATTTCATTCATTTTATGGCAAATTCCATAAACTTTTATTTATTTATTTCACTTATTTATTTATTGCTTAGGCATGAAGTGTAGTTGTGTGTGAAATAATTGTATTATAGTTGTGTGTGAAATAATTGTATTAGTACAACGGTACAACGGTACAACTTAATGCCTAATATGCCTTTATCACTTTTACTATAAAATATATATTTTTTTGTATTGCAGCATTAAAAATGAAGTAATTTAAGTATATTCTTGTATTCTTATTTCTTTGTCTTGTTCTCCGTTTCATTATTTGTCCGTGCGTCTAACATTTAGTATTTTGAAATCTGAACACGCGTTGGCGATGTTTTCATCACATTTTGGATGCTCTGTAAAAAGGGTACTAGAGTTTGAAAACGCTTTTACATTCGCACCATTCAGCAATACGGCTTTACTAGCGCCACATAAATCGAAAGCGGCTTACAAAGGTAACTGTTTCGGCTTTTATTTTAGTACGTGAAAACATTGCAATCACGAACTTCATAATAATTGAGAGCTCTTTTTTTAATGAAGTGGGTTTTAACACGCGGAAATAATTGTTAGAGTGCTCTCCGCACGGTTAACTCATCCGTAACCATTGATTGGAAATTGTAACTCACTTTTACAGGTTAAATTTAAATTGATTTAGTATTTCATTGAAATAGTAAATGTTTATAAAGTATAAAACATAAAGTATAAGAATAAAAAGTTAAATAAAACGAAAGTTACAGTTACACTAAATTTAGAACTAAATAAAGTATCGTAAAAAATATATGTACAAAGTGTTTAAAATTATGATGATATGTAAGTTTAATACTAACGTTATGAAGTATATTTAATATTCACTAAGTTACTGATAATACTATATTGAAATCTAAATCCGCTGAAACAGCACTTCTAAGATCTCATTAATCCTGTATAATCAGTCAATTAATCATTGTAATATTATCAGAGAGTCACTGTCAAACAAAACCTTATAAAACTAATTCAAATAGTGTTATTTCTTGATATACAAATATAATTTCTGTGAATTTGCATAAGATATTTCGTCACATTATCAGTCTAAGTGTAGATAATAAAATATATTATAAACAGAAAAGTGAACCCCGTTTCTAAAAGTAATATAGATGTTATGGCAGCACGTAATCTTTTAATAATGTTTTATTGCTAAAAGACCACCCTTTGAGACGAGTCTCCAATTAGCTTCATTTTCAAGACCAAGGAAATTGACAATGTCATTTTACGATAATTGCTCTTGAAAATAGTCATTAAATAATGATAAGCCTCGGCTTTCCCTACATAACTTAAAGTGTATCTTAAACAGGAAGCTTACTTTATAAGTTTGTCTTTAATAAGATTTGCATTTATGTTCAGTAATTTAAATAGATAAAGATTGAAAATATGATAAGAATTTTAAAAACATATAAAATCTCTGTTCTCCATTAGTATAATATTTATGAACATTTTATAAAGTGTGTTCGACAGATGTTATGTATCAACATGAATAAAAACATTTTCTACCAGATCGAATTGTGTTTCTAAATCATTTTTTTTCATTAATTATAATGCTTGACTACAATGGCACGTGATGGTAAGCGGTGATGTAGTCTTGGGTGTTAAAGCGCATTTAAAAATAATTATAACATTTTAAACAATCCACTTAAAAACACAGAAAATTTCATCACAATCGGTCCAACTGTTGAGGAGTACAATCACATACACACGAATAGAAGAATTTATGTATACATTAAAATGAGCTAATGAAGTAACAAAAATATTGACAAAGTGCTATCATCCAATCACTCGGTTGGATTTATAATAATGCGTTTAGTATTCTAGACCGCTTCAACACAGCCCTTTCTGTACGTCATAAGATTTTATATCCCATAGTTTTGATATGTAAAAAGCTCGTATCGTAAATAAGAGATAAATACCACATAAGTTTAATAGAGTCACGTAAACTCGTCAAGTAAATATTTTTAAATTGAAATATCAACATGACTTTTACAAGTTTCAGATTGGTTTACTAATAGAGTTGACTAGCCATAATGTGCCACAACGATCGCTAAGCGACGACTTAATACGCGAGTTGTTGTTGTGTGACATTGTGATTAATATTGGGAGTTTGGGTCACCCGAGGTCAGCGGTGAGGTCAAAGCGTGTTTTATTATGTTATACGTCGTTTATGTCCAATTGAGTCATTATTTCTAAAGTATATACACTATAAAGCATAATTAGAACCAAATTAATAAATATGTTTGTAGTAGTGATCATATCGTTCGTAGCAGGTTAATTTATCTTTATTTATTTATCTATTACTAATTTAATCAGTTTCGTTAATTATTATTTATTTTTATAAACATGTAACATTTTTAAATTCTGTTTTTTTTTTTATTTATTTTATAACTGTATAATTATGAATATGTAATAGTATTCATATAGCTTAAATAATTTTCAAGTTTCTAATCGGACATTCTTTCTAGGATTTCCTGTTTACTGTTATTTTCCGGATATGTTTAATAAGAACATTTGATGCTTATAACAAAAGTTTATTTTATTAATTACACTATTGTCAATTGCAGCATTAAAGTTGGAAATAGTTGCTTCATGATATCCGTCCTGGAGTTCAAGTCGATTAGAAGAATAGAATAAGACCATGAGGGACCTACAGACGGGCAGATAATAGATAGGAATTCGTGTTCGATGTATTGTAAAAAAAATATACAGATTGCTCCTGATCAAAGCTTCTGCTCTGCGGTAGGCACCAAACATCATCACCGTCATAATTCAAACAATGAAGCACAGCTGCAATGAAGTTGAAATCACAAGGAATATTTAAATATTTATTACTCTTTATTTGCACGTAGAGCTCGCGAGCGTTTATTTATTTGAATGTAATGAATGGTACCCATTAATTATATGTTACTGGTACATGCGTAAGTACGTTGGAGCGCTCATTCGAAACAAAAGGCCTGACTTGGAAACACAGAACGTATATCAAATAGACATACCTTTACCATTTCAGTTCATAAAGCTTTTTGGAATATAAGAGCCGTTTTGCCTTGAGTGCACAGAGCCTGCCATTCTATTGACTATTGGACGAGGGGAGGCAGCCTTTTCTTGAATGACACCAGAAAGCCTACTCTTAATAGTATTATTGTAATCGTATCATATTATTTTGTACTACTACGTTCTTAGGAATATGGTAGAATCATGGATCGCCTACGGCGTAGTTGACTTTCGAAAAGTGTTTGTAAAAACCTACTTCGAATAAATGATTTGATTTCGATTTGATTTGAAATCATTACTGCAACCACACAAAAATATTACTTTGTTAAGGTATGATTTAAGCCTAAAAAAAAAAAAACTTTAAAACTTTCTTAAAAATTCATGATTTTATAAAAGATGATAGGCCCCAACGTACTGTTACAATTCAAATTATTACAGTAAAGTTAGCTTATGAGTTGGTTTTTGATTGTTGCCAAACGAGTTGCTATCGTATACTATTACACAAAATCGATTTGCACTATTACAAAATTTGCTAGTTGGCCATTACAATACAATTATTCTATCAAATTTCCAACCAATCTTAACTTTGTAAAAAGTTTCTTACATTTCTAAAATAAGAGGTAGTATTACTTGTACAGTTCAGCATCCATATTAAAGTATACGCCAAACATAATTAAATAAATTCTTCTGCTTTGTTTAGTTTTTTACGCTTTCCGAGCTCATTTGTTTATTAATAAAGTTGAGTAGTCTACAACGTAAAAATTGTTGTTATTTATTTGTGGTACGATTTATTTAAAATACGTAAACTAGCGACACCAATTATGGTTATAAAATGTATCTTAATTTTTATAAACTTAAATTGAAGGTATGTACGGTATTTACATAATTGAATGTCTTAATGATAAATTCCATCTACTAAATAAAAAAAATACTCAAAAAAGTATATAAAAAATAACCATGATTTATGGAATTGCAGTATATTACATTTACCTTTATTTTAAATTTCCCAATGGAATCAACAAATAAGTCAAGTTCAATCATTTGAACCATTGAAATATAGTTTTGCAAGGCACAGACGAATTCAATATATAATTGGGTTTATGTTACTATCAAGTAATCTAGAGTTGAGTAGAAATAAGAACTTTAGAGTTGTCATGTCTACTTGGGAGTTCCGTAAGTACATTCGTTCTTTGTTTGAACGTAGTGCGTTGGCGGTTGTGCATAATAATATTCTTTTGTCTTATTTCATTTATTTGACAACGTCTTTGACTCAAGCAGATCGATGGTGTAGTAAATAAATATGATGGTTGTGTTTAACGTAAAAGAGTTGTTTGCAAGTTTGTTTAGGCCCCGAGGGAATAAGGGATGTAGTATTATGTTAACATATGACCCGTACTTAAGAAAAATACGTATGTATTCTACATTACTTAATATTATACCGCTTGCTAGGATTTTATGTAGATTGTATTACAAATATCAATATTGTCTTTACGTCAATAATGGCCCACTGGGTAGAGGTGTTTCCTCAGTACTGAGGAGGTCTAGAGAATAGACCACGATGCTCCAGTAAGGATTGGTTGTGTCGTTAGTGGTTAACCCAAGTGTTTGAAGTTTTTATGCCGCCCGAAGATCTCATAACTTTGGTAATTATCGCTTACGAATGTTGCGTTTAATCACTACCCTTAGTTAAATAAATGCCTTAAAAATGTTTTCATATCCCACTTATTTCTTACAAACGTCAATTAATAAACAGTCTTAACAGTATTTGCACTTAGTTTTACGATTCGTTTTAACGGTAAAGCGTTATAAATTACGTTCCAAGTTTCACCCAGCGTTACTACAATTACCTGCATAGAAACTGCGATCACATCCTAAAGATTTGTTAATTCTCTCTAGCGCCGACGCCGCGTAAGTCACGATCGATAAGGTTTATCGTCGGTTTATCGTGATCGCCATTTTAGCGTAATAAAACCGATACGCACATAAATTAAGCTGATTAAAGTAATACTGAGGTAAAATAGTTACAGGAAAATAGCTTTAGAAGTTTGTGATAGGATAGGACCTTAATTTGAGGACGGATTATTTGGATAATTGTTAGTGATATCTGATTCATTTCTGAGTATATCGATTTTTCTGTTAGTTAATTTATGATATTAATTCATCATTGGTCAGGTAAGTTAATATTTAATTTTGTTTTACTTTAGTTTACAAACAAGTTTCGATATAAAGAATCCCGTCAGCAAATTTTTTGAGTATAATTACTGAGATATAGTCGCAGTCTAGTGCAGGCGATGTAATATTAGGTAAAAGTTGCTTTAAAATACTCTCATGGTGTTTTTAGCACCTACGATATAATGTAGTTTGTACGTTACGTTAACATTATGTTTACGATTGTATAAATGCCTAAAATTTCGTTAATACAACGATCACAGAAAATGTATTCACCCAACGAACAATAACACTCTTTCCTCCTAAGGACATTGAGAAGCGACCGTAGAGAACTTAGTGAACATAATGGACAGATTATAGATATTGTAATAAATATCACACTATACAATTCTTTTGAGCACTTTGTAACTTCTTCTTCTTCTTAAGGTGCCATCTTCTATTGAAGGTCGGCGATTATTAAGGCGACCTGAACTTTCGATACAGCAGCTCTAAATATTGAACGGGTGCTTTTTTTATACCACTGGCGAAGATTTTTCAGCAACAGTAACAATAATAATTATTTTGTGTAATCGCTCGCTGCACCACAAATCTTGGACTGCACGGTCTAACTGCAGCGAGTCCGCCCACGCCACGCATCGCTTTCACAAGACGCGAACACACAGATGCACTCGCAATACGAACGTGTTTATCGATGGATGTCATTACTGGATCCGAGCATTTCTTTATCGAACTAAATTTACAAGTTCGTGTGTAGGTTGATCAGGTTCACTGTGCTCGCTGAAATACTGTGTAAATTGAAAGCCAAAAATTAAGTTACCAGGAGTCACAATTGCGTAGTCAGCTAAGAAATGACTATCTTCTTAATTAATCCTAAAAATTTTAAAATTCAGTTTTTAGAGAATTTAAAAGTATTGATCGAAAGTTTTTATATCAGTGTTCATAGATTCTACAGTCAGAACCGATAAAGAGCTTTATAAAGTTAAGGCACATAAAGAAAATTCACTTAAACACCGTGTATTCCTCAATCGTAAAGCTTTATTATTATTATTATGATGGAAACTAACATTTTAAACAATTCAGAAATGTGTGCGTTAGTAGCAAATTTTCTATGTCAATAAATTTTCTTCTACTGACGATTGTTGTCATAGCTGTCGTTAAGCTATGTCGAAAGCCTTCGAGCAGTATCCTAACTGACGATACTTCAGATAGGTATTAAGAACTTCACTGATTTGCACTGGAGCAGTGGAGTGTATAGGCATAAAGGCTTTCTTAATTTGCAAGAGCCGCGGCCCAATATACCTAATAAAAACAACTTTATCTCATCATTATTTTGTGTTGAATCACAAACATCACCACAATGATAAATTAAAATTTTAAATTACATCTGTTTAGTTATAAAACAGAAATTCACCAGCCGCTTCTGTAATCCTATAAGAGTAATGAATAATTTATCAAGTTATAAAATAATCAATACTGTAGACGGCGGCGCCTACAGAAGAAGTTTTTAGAAGTGTTATTGTGGTCACAACTTAGAATTATTTCTTTGTTGATTACAATAATAAGAGCTAAAAGGTTGATTTGAAATGGGTTTTTTGGGTTGTCATGAGATTTATTAGTACTTCGTAATTTTTTATCATACATGATTTTATACATATAAGTCGACTTCATAAGTGGATACGCGTAATCAGGTATGAATATTAATGATCAAGAGATTCTTTCGTAACTCTAAATATACTGAGTATAGTGAAAAATACACAAACCAATGTCATCTATCAGTACTAATAAATTAGGATACGGCATTTTTGTTAGTCTGAACTTCAAAACGAATGAAACAGAATGAAAATTAACGAAATTTGTAACCTAAAGTATTAAATGCAATATTTCGGAGGTTTTAGTATATACCTAATATATGGTTAATGCTTGGAGAAAATCACAACAATTGTTTCAAATCGGGTTGCTAAGGATAAGGTTTCACAACATGAAGCAAGGGCAGGTTATAAAATACAAAGTTTCAGCAATAACATTTATAATGCCATTAAAATTGAATTTCAGTGTTATTTCTATATTTATTTTAAATAATTATTTTTAACATTAAACTATGTAATATATTCTCTCGACCCTTAGCTTGTTTTATTTATTTTATTTTGGTGGATATAGAAATTCACCGGTCCTGTTGATGGATCAGGCGTAGAAAGTACATAGATGCGGTAATCCGTAGCGATTGTTATATAAGTGTAACAAATGATATGATCACTAAAAGTTTGTGATTAGTGGTCATTCATTAGGCAATATCGGTTAATAAATTTACATGAATGGTCATTGCACTTAAAAAGTTGTCAATTGTAGCAATTGGCAAATTGTTATTGTAAAAATTCACGGGTCTGTAGTGAAAGAGGACGTTATCATTTTGAAGGCTCTCTTGGAGACAGATCTAACAACTAGAGGCCAATTTAATAAAACTTAAGAGGATCTTCACTGTGTACATAGCAAAAAGCAAAAAAGAAAGTCTTAATAAATAATATATTCTCTGAATTTGATATGAATCTCAGAATGTCTTCATTTTATTACTTTATTTACCCACGTAAAATGATGATGTCGGTGTCGAGAGTAGATACAGTTGTTTGAAATAAATTCTCTTTGTCATTCTTTTATGTATAAATCTGAAAATTTTTCGACAACTAGTTAGTAACATTTTAAATCTATTTAGGCTAACATAAAAAACAAGAATCTCGAACTATTCATGACATTACCTAAACATTACAATTGTTTGCATGATCAGAAGCTTGCTATATTTTCATAGGATTACTTTGTTTACTATACCATTGAAACCAGGATAGCGGCTGTCACGATAAGAGTGTTTACGTATATTTTACCAGAGCACGGGAGCCCTCTCCCTTATTTCTCACGGGAGGTTACGCATCACAGCCTTTAGTAAGCTCGGGTATCCAACGCGCGCGCACGCGTTCTGTGCTCTACGTTCCCGCCGTGCGCCTACACAGGCGATAGTTTGTTTACCAACACGCTACACACGAGTTGTAAGATTTTAACAGCGATTTGTCACAACCACCCATTAATTTTCCATCAGATTTTCACACTGATTACGTCGATAAATCAGACATTCAATTTAATTTCTGTTAGTGAGATGTCAACGCCTCGACCCCTTAATAAGCCGTCGCCGGCAATGAGCTTCTGGATACATAAATAACTTGCGTAATGTGACACATACATTTGTACCAGCCGCATTCAATAGTGTTTAACCAGTGATTCAGACATGAGGCTCTCAACGGTTATTGTTTATGTTATCGCGCTGGCGATCTTCGTCGGAGGCGAGATCAGAATTCGTGGTAGAGTAAAAAAAAGGTACACCTCGCACAGAAGGCACAGGGATATTCTACCGCCCTGTGATTTTAATGTGACTCTAATCGAGGACGAGTGGTCCCTGATGGAAGCGATAGGGAAGTCGAAGTTTATTTTTACGGCTAAAGTTTTGACAGTAAAAAAGTTTAAAACAGTTGACGATTATAGAAGGAAGCGATCTAATATGTATAGGGTGCACATGCGTCGTGTATTGAAAGGGGATTTGGAGGATTTGAAAAGTTATGTGAACTGGGATGGTTCGTCGGACGAGAGTTTGAGTGGGTCAACGTTGATGGTTGAGCGTATGCGTGCGCGGGAGTATTGCGCGCCGGCGCCGCGCCCACGGCTTTCTGCTATTTTTTTGTGTTCCGGAGGGTATTCTGATGACGATAATGGACCTCTCCGTCTGCGCCTACTGACAGATCCTGTGCCGCTTACCCTTTATCATCTCGATCGCATTAACGCTGCTGTCAAAGGTATGTTTTCATATTAATAATATTCAACGATTATTATTCGCGCAGTCTGTAATTTTAATATATACAGTATATTAGGTGTACATATAAAATATTCATTGCATGTCAATAATGAACATAAGATAATATCAAAATCAACTGTATTACAATATTAACTTCGCTTCCATTTTTGTTTCTCTTTAAAAGTTGAGTTCGTTAAAAAATAGTGACATTAATCCGGTCCATGGATATCTGTTATTTATTTTTGATTCAGATTATTTTAGATTACTTCAGATTTATTATAATTATTGCCACTCCTTATGGTACTCGGAGGTCTCGCCGCAGGCGACACATGCAAAGTTTCTTTTTAACTTCATTGATTATTAATTTCTTTTATAGAATTTTTCTTCATGTTAAAAGCCGACAAACGGTCGATTCTTAATGGTACGAGATTATCATTCATGGGCATCCGATATATCCAAAGACATCATCGACGCATTGGCAAAGTGGACAGACAGTTTTCTCCTATTTTATTTCCAAAATCTATTTTTTTTTGCTTTTTTTATTTTTTATTATGATGGGTGCAAGTATGAAAATATAAAGTCGCGTAAATTCAAAATTTATCTTTATACTATCATAATCTCAAAAAAGACAAAGGAATTGGTTTATCATGGTGGTATTAAAATAACGTGCGTTAATGTTTGGTGGTCGAACAAAAGCAAATTTAAACTGAATAGGCTTGGCTTCGTGGAAATTATAATAATGTGTGGGTGTTGTATCCATAATGCGCTGTAAAGGCATTGAGATGTGGTTTGATCGACATCTCGACAACTGTTCGTTAAGTTAATGGAGTGAGTGCGCTTGCCGCGTTTGTATTCACCGACCGATACACAAATGTACGAGATCAGTTAGTCGCAGTTTCAAACAGTCTACATCGTATTGTAACTATGAACTGTATGTTACTATTGTTACTAGCAACCTGTATAAGTTTTTTTAGAAAATGAGCATTGCATAGGTATATATGTATGATGAAAAATGAGATATAAAATGTTTTACACAATGGCTAGCGATCGGGAATGTTTGTAAAGACTAGCTTTGCATATAACATTATCACTCTTAGTTTTACTCTTAGTTTGCGTAGATCAATGTTTTGTTCAATGTTCGGTTAGTGATCTATTGAATTAAGCAACTACAGGGACGACTAGTACTTGGTTGGATTTTTTTTAGATCTAGTAGAAATTGTACATATTGGACTTATTCAAAGGTACCAAAACTATTGAAAACAAGGTTAAAATGTCAAGTATTACGTGTAAATCCAAAAAAATAATACAAAAATTTACACACAATTTATTTCTAAAATACTTTTGCAACTAGATAAATTTAGAGCCTGGGGCTATACGATACATAAAAAATACATTTATAAAAATTTTGATTGTTCTACAATATTGCATGTAGAATATAAACAAAGTCATGCCAATTTCATGTAAACAAAAATTGAAATCTTATGGATTTTTTCATATAATCGAGCTAAGCACAGTCAGCGTAGAATTTACTGTCATGTTCAGGTACAGGTATTTAATTATTCTCTATAACCTAGTTTTTGTAATTTATTATAAGTGCTTTTAATATCTGGCTCTCATTTCTGACATTGGTTCGTGAACAGTCATTTATATCGATGACTAATTGGATTGAATATTCATAATGAGTTCATTAAGTTGTTTCAGTTAAGTTTTAACTTTTATTTTTTGGACGTTTTACACAAGAAATAATGTATTGTTTCAGTCTTAAGTAAACGCAATGTATAGGATGCTTTTTGTGCGAGTGAGAAGGAATATATTTATTCTCAAAATTTTGTTTGTTAACTCTTTATAAATAACTTTTTTATATTACCTTATATTCAACATTAGGAAATACCTTCACTTTGCTTCGTAGATTTAGCACGTACATGATGATAAAATGCTTAAAATAGTCCTTTTAAATTGACGTATTTTTTTTTGTGAACTGTTTGTAATAAGACTCTAAATATTTTAGCTTATTACAATACATATTAAGAAGCACATAAAATCGGTTACGCCATCTTTGAGATTCACGCATCGACGCACATACAACAAGATAAATAGAAAAATCCAAAGCCACTGTTTTACGAAATATTGTGTTCAAAATAACTCGTACTACTCGTATTCCTCAAAAACATTTCCTCATCTTCTCGTACTCATATCTCTTTTCTCTTGCGTAATTACTCACTAATATAAATTTCTAGAACTAAACCCATTATTCTACGGCAAAAATAACTTTAATGTTTGTGTAAAGGCTGCGTAGAATTATGTACGGTGTTCCACTTTGCACGAATCGATCTGTCGATACGGCGGCGTATCAACATTACTGCGTTTGTAAACTCACTCCAATTAGTGAAATGATACCGCAAGTACGGCACTTAAGCGTATGTCATTACAGTTTACAGGTCACGTACGAACCTTGTGGGTGGCTAAACGTGTATCTGATCTTGATACCGTACCCTATTGTGGAAGTAAAGTAGGTGAGGATTTAATATGGGGTGTCTTAGAATTACTTTTGATTAAATATATTCGAGCTATTAAATTAAATCAATAATTAATAATTAATAATAATACAATTCATATTTAAAGTACATACGTACGTACATAAAAAATAAAATGTATATGTATATGAAAATATAATTATTTATCTATACATAACAATATCGTTTACGGTCTCTTAATTAGACGCACAATCACGGGAAGACTTTGCCCGGGGTTAAATCCTTTGCAATAAATTTTATTGCGGCGCCATTTTGACCTAAAAATTCCAAGAAGATCCAATTTAATCCTCGCATTATACGACAGAGATGAATATCGCGTTTCTTCCAGACTTTGGTTTGGAACACGCGAAGCCTCTTGCGTGGGGACTAGATTATGCTTTAAAGTATTATTATCTACTAGCGACCCGTCCCGGCTTCGCACGGGTGCAATGATACTAAATACACTACAGAAAAACTGTGAACGTATTATACATATAAACCTTCCTCTTCAATCACTCTATCTATTA
>DWJN01001130.1:0-19255 GCA_018248895.1 Carystus phorcus
ATTTAAATTTCGGCCTCACTGGGAATCGAACCCAGGACCCTTCGAACGGCGGTCCGGCGTGGTGACCATTACGCCACGCGGGTCGTCAAACGTCGTTAACATTAAGTTTTGGAACACGCCAAATCATAGGAACTTCGTCTTATAATATTTATATAATTAGATCCGTACCATTGAGAACTTACATCATCGTTATAATTTCAGAGCTATAATTATCTGACCAGTCTTCGGTCTATGGATAGTTTTGTCTCACAAGAATATATGGTAGATTTCAAACACTTTTATAACCTTATATTAACCTTAGGGAAAGTTTTTAACTAGCTATTTTTCTTACGATGTTATATGTTCGGTACATAATTGAAAACATTAAACGAAGCGGAGGATTTGCATTGATTGAATTGGAATTAACTTTGACTAATAAAGCATCCTGCTACTAAGTTATTACCGCTTCCTACTGCTAATATATCACCTATATTTTATAGTACAGAAAACAAAAATACTTTTGTCCAATATATTTCTAAAATCAGTTAATAAGACCCTTATAAATAATTGGCACATAACATATTTTGTAGCCATGAAGCAGGCATCATTACCTTTCCACGGTCAAGAGGAAAACGGGTATAATTACGTCTCCGCTGACTAAATTGACAGTTCCGCTGACCGGCATGGTACTGTCGCGACCCTTGTCACGTCATATAACTCTCAACAATTGAAATAAAGTAGACCCACAATGTGAAAAAATTGAAGAGCCACGTGGCCGCATAGCAAACAAAATTGTACTCGAGCTTTTGATATTGAAATATATTATGTAAAAAATATTATGCGTGTTAATTCTTGAAAGATGTATTGTTCATCACTGCTCTAACAAAAAATGATGAAATTCGAGTAACGTTTGCCTATTAAAATAAAGAAAATTATTACTGCATATATAAATGGATCTCTAGTGCAAAGTTACTTATAAACAAACATTTTAAACCAATAATATTAACTTTAAACAAAAAACTTCCAAAAAACCAGAAGATTGAGTATTTATCGATATTTTAATGAAAAATATTCATACTCACAAGCACTATGAATTCATATTCAGTAATTATATCATCTGATAAACATTTCACAACCAAAGTATACTTATACATATCACATTTTAAACTAATTTATTACTGGCAACGCACGACTGAATACAAATTGGAACTTTACCGAGGTCCACTGAACTCCTAGATATTTAATTACACAATTGTTCAAATATTCCACAGCGAATGTATTTTAAACAACTGAATAAATATAGCATTTCTTTCGATTTCGAATCATTTTCATTTAATATTTTTAAACACGCACTGCGAGTTCATATTTACAAAGTTCATTATCTCATTAAACTGATATTTGATGTACATTAAGAGGTTCTTGCTACTTTATAGAACGATAATGTAATAAATTATTCTTATAACAAAACATTTTTGTTATAAAACCATACTTTTTAGTAACAAATTGCAGTTATTAGTGGATGATGTAATGCAGTATAATATTCCTGGCATATAATGGCACTTGAAATTTGATTGAAACAATGTAATACATATGTATGTCCTAACGTGCTAACGAGTTTCCGGGTGTGTGAATCGTATTACAATTAGCATGTAAGTGAAGCTCTCGACGCAAGTTCAGCCGAGACGTTTGTTCCAGTCGCTGCTGACACATGTCTCTCGGGGCACTAAGAGCACTTTGAACAAATTGGGCGTGTTCACCGTGTCGTCGTTCCACGCATTCATATGTGCCCGGTCTCCGTCTTTGCTGAACAACTTACTGGCGGGGCGGGGGGCCACCAAGCGTAGAGCGCCCAACCTCTCACGCTCCAACTCCGGCTCAAGCCGACGCTCCATGCAGGTAATATAATTATAGCTACACCTTTACACTTAACACTCGTATTTGAGATATAATAGAGGGTATTATATCTCAAATACGAATGTTAAGTAATAGTTAATGTAAAGGTGTAGCTGTAATACGTAAGTCATACATATAACATAATGTTAACTTATTAAAGTTTACGTAATATTAGAGCCTGACATTATTTTATTTATTTACAAGAAGTCTCGATACTTATAGCTTAATTACTTATGTATAATTTTTTTATACCGAGCGGAAAATTTAAGGGGTATGAATGGCTTCAACCATTGTATTCAAATCTCGGACGTAAAACTTAACTTTGAAGACATTTTAAGAGGCTTTCACGAATTTTGAAAGAAATGTGGTGCAGTGACAAAATACCAATCCGGACAAAACTTTCCGCTCCGTCCTGTTTTTTCCTTTTACATGAGGAAGATTCTCTTTTAATGGAGTTTTATGAGCTTTAAAAATTATGTTAAATTAAGCATAAAATTTTCATTGTTTTATTGTGAATTAAACTGGAAATAAGGTTATTATTCAAATTTTAAGTATTCAATTTAAGTACATATACGTACAAAGTGTCGAAGCACTTAATAATTTTGTACAATCGTAACAAAAGACTATTTTGTTACATCATATTAATTGATTTCGAACGCTAATGATACGTAAGGAAATGGAATGAATAATAAATTTTAATTTAAACAAGTATTGGGAAATACGTCATGACGCACGAATCATCCATTATCGAGAAAAATTTAATTACATCGTAAACGCGGCCGTTCGTTGGAACTAATTCAGGTTAAATAGATTTCAATGCTTTTATGGGCAATTTCGTACGCTAATTGAAATACGTTGGCAATTAAGTACCAATATATCTTCTTGACACAAAAATACCAATATCAAAATTACGATAAATATGAAAAGTTATATTGGCTCTTAAATCTTACATTTTTTTTACAATTTTATTTTATATAGGTACATAGATATATTTTCAATTGAGATTAATCGCCTTACTGCCGTAAGTCTGAAATGCCATCAATTACATAAAACGCAAGCTAAATCACGGACGGAATGCCCATCGAGTCTCAGGGGTACTCAGCTTCGGAAATGCCGAAGTGGCGTGTCCTCTAATATTACACGAATACACCCCGTCACGAAAAAAGGCTATTAGACCATTATTTGCTTGTTACCCTCACTAAGCCATGCTTCGTTACGATGCTTTTTTAACAAATTATAATCGAGATCGTTACCAGCAGACCGAAAAATGATTCCAAGGGGATTACATTTTAACTTGGATACAAAAATCTCCAACATTTTGCTACAAGAAGTATGACTCGCATATTTTAACTTTATAGTATTCCTTGTTAAAGTTGAGTAAGCGGTATATAGCGGGGAGGTATTATCTCGTAATTATGGAAGTCGAAAATATATTTCAACATACTGCTCCAGTGTAGATTAGTGGAAGAGAAATAAATAAGAACATTGTAATTATTAACATACACACATTACTACGTGCATTGTTTAAACAAATATGTTTTTGGATATGTTGTTTACTTTTGTTTTTTCAATGTATAATCTTAATCTACATGATAATAACTTATCCAACCTATATCACATATATCGTATGTTTATAGATAAATATATGTGGATTATACCTTTTACTCTATCAGCCCCCAGGTGATGTACCTATAAATCTCGTACCTTTCACGTCAGATCGTAAAATTAGCTCTAAGCTTCACTGTTTAATAATAACATCTTGTTTACTGGATAAACATGCTAGCAAACCCGTTCTTTTAAAATAGACCATTTTAAAACTTTTTAGTTATTAGAACGCAAAATAATATTCTATTCGTTACGTCAATATGTACTTAACTTTTACATGAGTACCTTGCAATGCAGCTTTATTATATCCTTTAATAGACATAATAAATATTCCTTGATTTTTAACACAAATCCAAATCGATGAATTATCAATGCTAAAACAAGATTTAAATCACAAACTTTTTTAATATCCACATATAAATTTACGTAGAATCTAATTAAAGATTAATTCGAAACAGACGTTAGTTAGAACATTAGCCTGTACTATCAAATTCTGCTCAGTCAAACATTGTTTCACTGTCTCGGATTTTAAGTTCAGTTTTGGTTTAACTAGATGTCTCGTGAAGAGGGCGAAGCCGCCGTTAGGGTTTCACTCCCCGAAGGCACGACGGCCACGGTCGGTGTTCGTGAAGGCATGTCGGTGGAAGAATTCCTCGCGGCTGCTTGCGCACGTCGCTCGCTCAACGCTCTCGAGCACTTCGTACGAGTGAAAAAGCGACGAGACATGGAAGATCATAACTACTTTGTTCCACATCGAAGCGATCTCATTGAAACTTATGTAAGTATAGGTAGTTTGTTACTGCTGCTAAGAAAATATTTCTATTTTCAAAATCTCAGTACATAATATCTGTTAATTTAAATTCCCCTAAACCGAAATGAAATAATGACTGTCCCATTTGAAGTCCCCTTCTGTTATTCATTTGGATAGATACCTACCATATCTATACATAAATTGAACCATTTGAATGGAAACGTTGTTTTAAAAGACAAGGCTTGTAATTTATTTAATGATTCGTCTTCTTTGTATCCGGTGTAGATCCAGTGAAGCGATTTGTTTTATGAAACCCTCTAAATTGAATTTTATTACTCATTAAAAGCCTTGTGTACCCCAGGTAATCCAGATGGATAACTGCTTTAACTCAACGTAATTTGAGAATATAAATTATCGTTATTTGAGTGTCTGAATCTGATTCTTGTCGAGCGATTTAACCAAACAATTTCGACGGATATGCGGTTAAGTGAACAGATGTATGACTATAAAAAGTGACATGTGACCGGATGTGAGGTGAGTAGGGTCGGACAGTCTGGACACTGGCTTTGTAAGCTGTAAAGAAACCTTATCAATCAGTCAGCATAACAGTTTTTTGAATAAGTCGCGGAAGATGTATGTCGCGTATCAGTTGTTCCGATGTGATGAATGAGCGCGGAGTTTGATTAACAATTTTTTTCACTTCTGATCTAGTTACATACTCACGAAGTGGTGGAGGTCTGCGCGAAGATTCTGTACCAAGTGGAACTGCAACGAAACACCCTGGAACAGATGTGGGGCTTCAGTGTGGAGGCTGAACTAATAGAAAATGCCGAACGACAGGACGAACTGTGTTGCTATGTTAGCAGAGTGGAAGACAAAAGCGTTGCTATGCAAAACGGTAATAACTTTTTTTTATTATTTGTAACCCGGTCAATCTATGTTTGTCGAGTGAGCTCGATTTCCGACCAGTTATATGTTGTGTGATAATTGTTTGTATCCCGTTTCGTCGTGTATGCCAACCAAAGTACTATTGTTTTAAAAGTTTGAGCGTATTTCCGTTCATTAATTTAATGTATCAATTACAAAAGTGTGTTCTATTTTCAAAACCAAATGGTAAGGCCTTGACTCACACGGAATAAGAGCGTCATATTGCAGATTAATTGTCTCTTGTCATTGTTATCGAACAAAAAAAACTTGAAAATCCCAGTTGCGATTTATTGTGTTTTTTGCGCCAGGTATAATCAAAGGCGACGAGATAATGGTGATCAACGGAGCGATCGTATCTGACCTAGATATGATGTACTTGGAGAGCGTATTGCAAGAGGAGCTATCACTAGTCATGATGATGAGGTGGGTTTTTGCTATTCGTTTCCTCATTATCATTTTAATGCATTTCGTCTGATCGTCAACAAAGTTAACCGCTCGTTCATTAATCAACGGTCTTTTCGAGACGCATTCATTAGCATCGATTCGCATAATTTCCTGCATCGACCGTGAGTTCGTTATAAATGGACATTGAAAAAAGTAAACAGACATCGAAATCCGACCTCTTTTCCGGCAAATTATTTTAATACAGTCCAAACAATGAAAAAAATCAGAGCAATTTTCGTTACTGCAGCAGATTCGAATAATGACCGGAAATAATGAAATGGACTTTAAATTCCAATGTTTTTAAAACATTTTAAACTGAATCGTGTAAGTTATTGAATATGATTAAATTTAAAACGATGTCCTCGTTTTTATTGAAAGTTTAATCATAGTTAAATAATTAATTGTAACAATGAAAAGTGTAAATACGTTTCCATTTCATTTCAATCATAATGCATTTAAGGGACTTATAGAATCTTAACTATTCCAACACGTAGCGACCCATTGAATTTAAATACAAAGCGCATAAAATCGCGACAACTTGCCCTCGTTCCACGGCACCAGGAAACTCAACGGCAGGAAGCCGGAACAAATCGGAAAGCTGGCTGTTTGAAATTTCTCATGACTGCAATTTCTCGAGGAACTAAACTGAATTACTTGCAAACTATAAATTACATGAGTTATTTGAAATGCAATAAAAATGACGCTGCGTTGGAGATGAAATTGAAGACGGAATAGTGCAAGGAATCTTTTTGATATTTAGCACAATTGACTATTAACGCTCTTATGTGACGCAACTACAAATTCAAAACTTTTAAAATGCTAGCATGGCATCTGCGGTGTTATAATGAGAGATTAAATAAAATGAAATTGAAAAACAATTTTCAGCCTCGATTTCGAATAAACGGTTTTGAGTTTGTGGCAACGGTGCGGCGCAAGCAGAGGGGCCATCATCGGCATTTCCCGCCCTCATACACCTGACCTTTCGACCGCGACAAGTTTACTGAAGCGCTAGCACCGACCTACATACTCCCTCGCCCTATAGCCTTCGGCCGCCTAGCGCCTCTCGCCGCGCCGGCCATTGTGGGCGCCCGCAATCGAGCCTCTTCATCGCGCCGCGCCACACAGCGTGAATTAATGCCCCGCTAAATTCTCATCTCGAAACGCGACATGTTATTCTTGTGAGTTCATTGTCTTCAAGTAATAATAAAGAACACTTGCCCGTACGCCACACATCTCTTAGTCGCGGTAAGTTAGATTTTTACCACTTTAACGCCCCCGTGAACCCCTTAAACAGCCTCTTTATACGACTTCATGAGCAATAAATTTTATATGCGATGGCCCCTGTATAAAACCGGTGCATTTCCCGTATACTACGTAACTGTACAATATGAATGGAAATATTTCGTAATATTGTAGGGGTTGTTGTCGACTTTGTCGTTGAATATTGTATGACACGGGTACAGACAATACCCTCAAGGTATCTTCGTAAAAGCGTACTTTGATATTGAATTTTACGTAGAACCGTCAAAGGCTTTAAACTTCGATTTTATTCATGGCATTGTCCTAGCCCTGTCGCATTAAACCAAATAATGATGTTTCATATTTTGTGGCGAGAATTTTTT
Organism: Carystus phorcus; assembly: GCA_018248895.1. NCBI lineage: Eukaryota > Metazoa > Arthropoda > Insecta > Lepidoptera > Hesperiidae > Carystus > Carystus phorcus. Next base: position 7,222 of record DWJN01001130.1, read on the forward strand.
CTGAAAAGGTTATTTTTTATACAATGCTTACTCTTATTTTCCCATACAAACCTTCTTGTACTATAATCTATACGAACCTTTGAAAGATAGTAATGAAAGAGTTCTTCAAATCGAAGATAAATATAGGAACAGCAAAAAGAAGGAATTTTAAATGCGTATTAATGGTCCTTATAATACAGATCATACTTATTATACGTTAGATAAAGAATAACTATACAATATCATCATGTAAATCATATTTTGTATATCGACATGATATTTCTAGGATCACGATATTACATAATGTTACAATACTCATAATATAAAGTGCAGTAAAATAATGCTACGTAAGAACAAAGATGAGCTAGACATGTCGATCATGAATAAACAGATTTTTTATCGTCGATAAGGAAGTTTGGCGAGTAAGAAGCGTATAACCAACGTAAATGAGAATTTATTTACATTAATTTCATATTTTTCCTTCTTTCCTGATTTGGGCGTAATATTGTAAGATTTATTCTTATTACATATTCTACATCATATTATGAATGCGAATGAAGTACGTAGTTATATTACTATAAGATAGAACCACATATTGACTTATTACAATATACTGAAACTATGTATTTAAAATATCAGTTATAATAAAATTCAGTAAACAATAGCCATTCGTTTCTATGAATAAATTCTTTCACTACTAGAACTACTAGGGGGATTAAAGTTTAGAAATATGTTCCCAATAATGAAAATGCAGTGATGCTTGGGTTTCTATTAATCATTGTGTTGATTCTACTATTTATTATATAGAATCTCTCATGACACTGTTGAGTCTTGAAAGAAAAATTATAATTTATGTTCAATTAAAACGTTAATTGAAATTTCGCTTTATATTAATTTTAAAATGCAAAGTGCATTTTAATCCACGGTGAAAAGTTTTGTAGAGGAAAGAATAGAAATTCTGCCGTAAACCGAATCGCGTATTTAACCACGGTTCTATATGGCATACTGTCATTTACGAAACACCACTATCGGGTACGTTGAACCTAGCCGTAATCGCATAAGCTCACCCCGAGTGCATACTCGTACATATAACAATGTGACATACGAATGCAGTACAACTACGCTATAGCTCATTGCGCTTCGTGAACTGAAACTCGCATAAAGCAACATACATACATCAAATACAATTATTAATTGTTAAATAACAGAATTACATTACATGTCAGACAGTAATACCTGTACGTAGAAAAAAAATTGTTTTACTCGATTATACAACGTCGAAGTTAAACCTTTAGAGCTACAAAGATTAATGCTGTGGCCTTATGGCTGTAAGTATACTAATAATAAATTAGGCTTAGTTTAAAAGATTAGTAGACAATTGTAATCAATAAAAACTATTTTTAGGATTTTCGAAATTCCTACGAAAGAATATTTTTAGAGCTTATCTATATTATTATTTCGTTATATGTAATTGTAACACCGCATTGGAACGACTTAGATTATAGACACCCAGTCTCATGCTGACAGACCAGGGCGTCATAAAAGTCAACAAATGCCGGCCCGCTTGTTGGTGTGGCTTCGCGTAAGGATTATATTATCTATATTATTATTGACTCATTAATATCGTTATCGTTCGTGAAGCCCGCCTGGTTAATTGCCACCCTTTGCTTGAGGCAGCCGCCATACGATTCGTGCCTCAAGTAAGGCCTTGAGAACCAGGGCCTTTCGTTTTCGTGATGTCTTTTGTGTTACCGATGTCTATAGGCACCGATGACCACTTACTATTACGTACCTCGGCTGATCGTTTATCAGCTATATACATAAAACAATAAATTACAAATTTGTCATATAGCACAGGCTATCAATGTTATTTCCTTACTTAGATTTTGTATGTACTATGCCATTGCATTAGAATAGAAGAAACTTCGTTGTACAACTCTTAAGTATGATTGCTGTGTAATGTCTTTGCGCTTAGTCTCAAACAAATGCAATACACAGTAAAACACACAACTGTCTCCTGCACACGAGCTCGATTAACGAATCTGTTGTTGACTCAAAATGGACTACAGTAATATCTGTTTTGTGGTCGTTTGTAAATTGAAATCATATAAATAATAATGATACTGAAATACATAAAAAAACTGAAATGATAAAGAAATAATGTACAAAACAAACGTTGCTATTTCAAATAACTGAATCTCTTACACAGCCCATGAACTATAGTGTGTCACAAACTTTCCCATAGATTTAATGAGATTTATATCAGAATGGTATAATTTTATTCGATTCGTACAAAAAATACGTTGGAACTTCAGCATGTTATCATTCACACACAGCATGGTATTTAAGAAAACGACAGCTATTTTCATAGCAACGTTGGAGCTATAAACTGGACAAATATACAAATATTTATACTATTACATACATTTTGTTATACGTTTTTCGTTACAAGCTAGATGCAGTTTTTGCATCTACAATTATAAAATTATATTGATAGTTAGTTTTCAGTTTTTTGAGATCCACCGCTAAACAAAGACCTCTCCTTGCTTAAGCTACTCTGAAAATTTCTAAGCCTTCAAAGTCCATCGGAGTATTCTTCAGGTCATCAGGCCAACGGCTCTTCTGGTGTGGTATAGCGTATGTTTTGTTTCACGTAGGTCGTCCCGTACTGAGCCGCCAGAGCTGAGCGGCATGATGCGTGCGGCCACGGATGACATCATCGACTCGTTGGTCTGTCCACCGCCGCCCAGCGAGCCGCCAGTCATCTCCGACGACATGATATCCGGACTCATCGTGCCGGCACCCGCTTGGAGTGAGTATAACTTTACGATTTTAAGCTTATATCCTCGCGGACAGGGGTAACGATAAACTTGACAAGTGACAAGTGACAATTAACAATTGACATTGACAGATAAACCTGTCAACCTTCCGTCTTAATAACTTCATGACACGCACGTTAATGCCGTGTTAAATACAAAACTCGACTTTTCATTTCAAAAGTACTACTTTATTTATACAGAACATAAAAACTCATCTTCAGGTAAATATTGCCACAGGTGTCAATATCTCTGAACTGTTTACCAGGAATAATAGCGTTAATGCTTTGTATAGCAGAGGCGTAACTGACATTGACAGGTAAAAAGAAATAATAGTTAGATAGGACACAAGTAACATGCACGAACATGTTATATCAAAAGCCTAGATCAGTCAATTTAATCCTTTAAATAAACTATTCAGTACCTTTAACCTTTATTGGCAAAATTTATGAATAAATGAACACCTTATAAATAAAAATATCGACGGTCATAATTGTTTATACGATAGCTCGTGCTCTAAAAAATATGTTAACCATATATGAAATGAAACAGGAACAGCATAAATAAATAAACACAAAATGACACATTTTTTATAAACTTAACGTTCCTATACTTGCAAATGATATTCTACTTTAATTGCCATAGTAGATAAATAGATTACATTTGTTTATGTTTTAGTATCTTTTCTGACGTCCGTTTTAAACTATAATTTTAGCTCTAAGCGAGGTTATTGTCGATTTTATTGCGCCTGTTTATCGATATTGTTAATAGATGTTTAAGTGTAAATGTGGTATCAAAATACATAGGTATTTGACATGGTTGCAAGCACCTCAATCGATCCGTCGTATACGCGACGTGGCCGCCCGCATCTCTGGCGTAATATCCGGCACGTGCACACGGGCACACCTCGAGTGTCCTATATTTCCTATTTTCTATGTTAAACATAGCTTCGGTTCATTGTTGCTTGGATCAAAAAATGCTGTCATTGTCACAAAAGGTTTTATATTAACAGATCTTGTGATAATAATAACGCTATACGCTCAAAGACCTAGGGTTCCCTAAGTCATGGGTGCCATGAACAACACACAAATATAATGACAAACCCAGACTTAAAGTAATTTGAACTCATCATTCAAATTTCTTTCTCGCTGGGAATCGAAATCAGGACATTATATACGGCGATCTGACATGGTAACCATTAAGCCACATAGGTCGTCAATAAAGTCTCCAATCAATGAATATTTTAAGAAGATTTATGGTAATTAGGTAAATCAATCGTTGGCTTACATTGGATTGTTTGACTCGGAAATGAATTTTATATATGTTTTTCGATCTCCCAGAAAGAATAACAATAGACAATTATTCAAAATTTATGTTGACCCACGAACAGATGTATAATAATACTATACAAATATGTATAATCCGACATCCAAAATAAACGTGAAATAAACATTTTTTCTTTTCTTATCAATCCATCGTAATACTTGGCATCGTTTCCAAACAATCAGAAAATTCATACACTTTCAATTTTGTGGCTACCAGCCAGTACCATAAAGTATCTCGTAGATTATACCAAAACAATTTCGCTTCGGTATGATAATATTTTTCCGTTATTTAGTGAAAAATGATTGCTTGCCTTGCAAATTTGCACAAAAGTTACGATTGCTTCAATTATTAATACCAAATGTGCATAGATATATTATTTTATAAAATCTGTTTTACGGTCCTATAATTTGACAAACGTGTGTTGCAACTTCTTAGCATTTTAAAAATAGTGATAAACCACCACATTAAAAACGGATAAATATTGCGTTTAAAGAATATACAAAGCAATTAAAAATAAAAGGAATAACTTTATAAAATCGTATTTATTCAGACCCATCCTCTGTATCAGAATTATTTGAATCGTTATCATCGTCTAATATCAAAACTTTACTGTTCTCCGTATCTTACTGAACGTGTGTTGATTTAGGGCTCTCCGCATATTTGATGCATTATATCAACCTTAACCGTCGTGCAAGTTTGTCAGGTCAGACTATCAATACTTATTTCCACGTTTAAATACAACTATAGTTTGCTATATTTTGAATTACATCACATGTATTGCGAATGGTTGTGACATAAGAGCCAATTACGATATTGAATGTTTTGACATATGGCTATACGATGAAGTAGATGTTTACTCAACTCTCCATTGAATACGTTATGCTTTTCCATCGTTTTGATAGCTTCTCTAGATACCCATTTGCAAGTTACGGAATATATTCCTACAGGCTCTTAGACATGTAAAAATAAGCTTTTACTATTGAGTATATTCTATTTTCGATATATTGATAATCGTACTTCGTAGAAACAAGAGACTGTTCTATTGCTAAACATTAAGGATTTTTTACAAAATATAGTTTAATGCCTGATCATAATCTCACCTGATGGGGAGTGGTGATGTCATCTTAGAAGATAAAGTGCATTCACTTACTAAAAGTCTATTCACTTATATTTTATAGTGGCTATATAATGCAAATATTAAGCATGTGGAAAATTTAATCCCGCGAAACTGCTTAGTAATGCAGCTCTAAAATATCAAGTTAATAGAAAAGTTAATGTCATGAAAGTATAGGAGGAAGCCAATAAATTAAAGGTGAACCGGGCTTGTTACGCGCACGTAAACCATTAACCTGTTTCGTGACGCGTTCTTATAACGACATACTGGTAATAAAATTATATTCCCTTTTCCGCATAAAGTGAAATAATCCTATAAAGTAATAATATGATTACGTTACGAAGTTACAGCAAGATAAGTAACAGGTTTTTATTTTTACAGTATTTTACTTTTATGTTCACGATTAGTTTTGTAATTTAAAAGTAGAGATTTTATGCCAACTTGAAAGAAAAGTACTCATCGCGGCCTCCAAATAAAGGTCGTGACCCTTCCGTAGGCTATTTGCTTGTGCCTGATGTTTACTTACCTCAACCGAAAAAACTCATTGTGTCACTTCTTACAACAAAGTGCCGTGGGTATGAAATTCGTAATTTCCTGGTTGTTGACTTCATATTTTCTAAAGTCCAAATGACTAATATTTTTGTAATTATTTGCCGTAAAGTTAGTCGACGTTTTAAAATTTTATATAAAAATATTTTTAGACGGTTTGTTGATAAGACAAATTACATTTATAGAATATCAAGACCGAAAATGAAAAGTATTTGGGTGATTAAAAAGAAAGAAAATATTATAGGGATTAGAAGGCAAATAACTCGTTCAATTCTTTAGTATAGAACATCCATTGCTACACAATACAGGAGGCTATATAATTTACTTAACCTATTAAAGCGACCTTTGTATATAGGGACGTTATAGAAATTAAACATAACGGAAGAGACAGAGAAAATTGGGCAATCAGCCCGAAACCACTTGAGTTTTAGGCGAATTGTAAGACATTAATAAATGGGTTTATTTATGAAGCCGAAATATGAACGCCCTTCTCAGAAATTCCTAACGCCAATAATAAGGAATATTTATTCATATTATTGATAACTTGAGAAGTTGCTATACCTACTGGAATTATTATTGGAATTATTAAGATTGGGATGAGATTATTGAAAAATGATAAAAATTTAATTATTCATGTTACTACTGATGTAACATTAGTAGTATTGTCCCTCTCTGCCACCGAAGCCAAGGTCTAGGATTTAAAACTTAAACTTCAAATTCAGTTATGAGTGTGTAGCGTTATAAGAGTAGAAGTTTTTGTTTCTTTATTTAATATAGTACATCGCCAACATTACGAATACAATTATAAAATAGATTTGCCATCTTACGGTACAATTTGCTAACTTTTTCACATATTTTAAAGAGCTATAAACGCAATATGTATAGGTAATAACATTTAGAAGTGCTTCCGGAAGGTTAATTCTTTTAATTAACTACTTAGTTTCGTAGTTAATTGTTAAAGCTATTAATTAATACTTTTGAAGTCTACTGTATTAGTTTGTGGCATAAATATTAAGTACAATAACGTAACCATATTAAAATGAGTTCAAAAGCGCTTTTCAATAATTTCTGAGTCAAGAATTACATATTTTTAACTAGTTTTTTTTAATATTTCATTACGTATAGAAATAAAAGGAAATATATTTATAAACATAATATATAGTATATATTAATATAGTCTACTTTTTGCGGTGTTGATCAATAGCTTTGCTAACAAAGGCTGCAGACGAAATATTAACCGACCATGTGATGGTAAAACGTTTCACCGTATGGTATGAGAAAAAAAGAAAATAATATAAAGGGTATTAGGTAAGAGTAATCATTTCTATTTCTTATTCATGTTTTTAGATGACACTTACCTGTTACCATTTAGATTTTTAGGTTACAAGAATTGCAATTAATTTAATTGAATCACGTTTGTGTCCGATAAATTAATAGTTAACAGATAATGCTTTCGGGCTTTATTATAATTATGATAATGGTCGAAATCAATTTACCGCATAACAATAGTGTCTGATGTTTGTGGTATGATGTAGTATGACGTATGTATATTTTATGTAATAAGCTTTATTGAGAAAATCAATCAAATTATGCCGCCACCATAATATTAATTGCAAGTTACAAATACGTGGCATAATCAATTAAATTAATGTACCTGTTTACGCTTTCATACTATTATTGTATTACAGAATTTAATATTGTTATGTATTCATCCTTGAATAAATAAACATTTCAAAATATTTACAATAGGGCTCTGTATTTGTTTATTTTATACTTAGTTTTCGGCCTTTTTGCCCACATAAGAGTGGTTTCACGAAACGATTATTTTTTTTACGGAGTTTGATACTTTAATTTACAGGCATCGTACATTTTTCAGAAATTAAAAGTAGTTAGGTATTCCGGTTTACAATTTGTGTCTATGCCAAATTTCATCCAAATCCATTGTGGTGTGATGGAGCAACATGCATGTAAACTTTAAGATTTAGTTCATGATAATGTTAAGGTTTAAATTATTTTATAACGTTTAGGTAAGGAACTGTACAGTCCGACTGATGCTGATGCTCAAGGTGAGCCTGGAGCCACGGGCCCACCCAAAGTCAGCTCACGAACCAACTCCTTCGAAATCGAGAATCTTCTCAAGGTAAAGTATCTTTCAGTTATCAACTTTAAAAAATCACCTTTTTCAATTTATCCATTGCTAGTTACCACATGTGCTACGTCACTTTAGTAGTAAGTAGGTATCGTATTGATAAATAATGTAGTTTTGTCACTTAGAGAGATATCAGCGCTTCAAACTTCTCAAGTATGTTTATTTTTGTAGTATATTTGGTTTTATAACGTAGTGTCATATTCAATGTTACACTACAAAAAGAAATAAGTCGAAACCAGGCTCCTTTTTAATAAACGTTACGAATGTAAGTAAAATTACAATTTGTGTATAATCTTTTACAAAAAGATTTTGAATTGTCGTTGCGAAAATGACGGTCTTTATTAAGAACACTGTTATTTCATTGCAAATTTTGTATTTAGATCTTCTTATTATTTATTTTATTTAACATATTTCAAAGTTTCCTTTGTGCACAGCACAGTACTCGTTACAGAAAAAAAATTAACAAAAATGTCGTATTGTAAGTTTTAAATTATTTAAAACAGTAATTAACTCAGTAATTACACATTTTCATAACAAAAGTAAATCCTCATTCACAAGACTTTAAATGGAATGCAACACTTACATGAGACAAAGGCTATAAAAGTCAAGGAGCGTTCGAGAGGCCGCTTAAGTATGTTTAAGTGGGCTTACGTAGAATGCTATCGTTTTCTTCTATCTACTCTTATACGCTACGAGAACCGAGTACAAGTATTTGATTGTCAACACTTACTTTTAACGCATATAATGTATGCGATGTGTTTAAATTATGCTTATAAAATCTTTGCTAATTCTATAGTTTTAAAGTTATTGTTTTACAAGTCGGTATTCGTTGACACATGAAATAAAGTTGCACTTCTTATTTACTATAAATATTGTTTGAAAATACCACAGAAGTTTGTATTTATTTAATATCGTTTTTACACTCTTACCTCTTTTTCTTCTTTTCGACGCATTTCGTTCTGTAGTTTTTGAAACTAAAACTGTCTGAAACGCGATTAATGTTATGCCGTATTTTGGCTACCACTTTGGCTTTATGATACATGTATTTTTACTTTTTTATACATGAATTAAGATGCTAAAGCAAAGCACTCTATATTCTTTTAATATTACTGTATAGCGATTCTCCGTACAATGCAGCAAGATCAATATCAGTTGCGTGTATTTATAGAATCCCGACACGTGTAAAATGATAATGTAAGAACTTTTAGCACACCACAGTGTTACATACTGATATAAAAGTGTCAACAAAAGGGAAATATCAACAACAATCTTTTTTTATAAATATAAAAACAGATGCAATATTATATGAATACAACTTATTATTCGTATTCCTTATAAACATAATATCAATTGGTTATAAAAGCTAACATATTTCAATAGTATTTAATGATTATCTATGCCGCGTCACAATAGGTCCACATTTGGCTTTAAATAGGCAGCTACCAGTAGTACTATCGCCGCTAATCAACTGTGTTCAACTCAAATCTAGAAGGCTATTCACTCACCCATTTCATCATTAGAATCAATAGTTGCTTATTTTACGCTAGATGTGGCCAAGTTTAATGATACAAAAATGGGGTAGGGTCCAGAATCTCGGTATGCTTTTTAAGTTAAAATAAATAAAAAGATCCTTGCCAAGAGTTATTCGCCACATCTAGCAGAGCCGCATTAACTGGTGCATACGATAATATAGAAGAGTGGGGGTGTGCGTGTGCGGCAGAGTGCGGAGCAGGTGACGGGATGGTGTCGCTCGCCAGGCGACACGAGGAGAGGATCTCCCACTGGCAGCACTAGCGCCGCTGTCACCCCCTCGCGCCATCTATCCGATGCTGATAAACTCCGAAAAGTACTCATGGAACTCGTGGACACTGAACGCGCTTATGTCAAGGTAAGTTATTGACTACCTTAGAATTTTACCACTATGAAGTAGTGAAGAAATGCCACCTATACTTCTCTACGTCTATAATAGTAGTCCAATTACCTGCTAACATTACGAAGTTACTAAGCAATGAAGATAGCAGTAGATATGTCATTTATACTCCCCCTCGTCTATAATATTAGTCAAATTACTTTCACAGTATCTTTCTCAAACAACTTTTAATTATATAATGAAAACGACACTTATGTAATATACATATAGTCGTGTCATAAATATCTTCTGAAACGAAATAGACAACATTTGCCTCCTTTACACATAAATCCGTAATTGAGATCTGATATTAATAAAAGAAGTCAAAGAAGAATACATGTATACTGTTACTGCGAGAGAATAGCCATTGAAATCATTACTTATATCAGACTATATCAAAATGCCATACTTAAAAAAAAATTTATAACACGTCGAGGCCGCTGTGTCTATGCATAATTTTACAACAACTTATGAGACTCTTCGTATTCTAAGAAGGCCTTTTCTTTACGAAATACGCTAAAATGTCAAGGTGATTATAAATACTGAAAACCGAACATTTTCTCAATTTTCATTTTCCGGAAATACGTCGGTGGCCTAGAAAACAGGCCTAATCCTTTGTCGATAGACTAAGGTGTCGTAAGAGGCAACAGAAGCCGGCTTGGTTTTAAAGATCCTTTTAATTATTTATACAAAAAGAGTATTTTTAATTTAGTTTATTAAAAATTAAATTCTTGTACGGGCTGTATAGACTAGTGAAAAAAGGCCTTACCTGCCTAGGAATGCTCCTAGACGTATTAACGGATGACACAGACATTGTATGTAAGATAAATGTTTATCCTTAAGATTTACTACTTGTATCCTAATACTCCCCAAATTACATTATAATTTTATTTCATTAATGAATCGGTCCTACACTTTCACCAACTTCTATTCATAGAATACTTAATGTGCTAATTAGGTAATGAATAGTACTAGAAATAATTCTGGCAGGTGTACATGTATTTTAATTACCAAATATTTTATGTCACACACCAAATACTAATAAATTGGTATTGAAATTTGATACTGAACTCCAATTTGTGGTCAGAGTTCAGCCATTCTGACTAAGCTGTAAATGCTTACGTTAAATCCGCTTTAAATTGGAATTTTAAGCATCATACCGACTCGTTACTCGGGCGTCGCACCTGCTTGTTTATTGTGAATTCGTCGGGTGAATTTATTGTAAAAGTGTTGTATTAAATTTGCTTTTACCACCCCTCTGGTTATAATCGCTCGCTCTCTCACTCGCACTTTCGAACTGTAAACGACTTTAACTATACGAAGCGGGATTCCTAAATTAAACCCGTGCCAACTAATTTTATAAATACAAAGGTTTTTTATATTGCATTAGAATTAAATCAATAAGCAATGAGAAAACATTACACATATCTTAAATGAGCTAAAAAACTTTGTTGCCATTTTCCTACATTTACAGATTGCTTCATACACCCTTCATCCATTCGTCTTCAATTACGAAGTTATCATGTGAAATAATAACAATTATTCAATCAACCGTATTCCTTCGCCTCCAATCAAAACATTTAAGATGAACCTAAGAAAGATATCGACTATAGTTGGTATTTAATTGCGATGTTATTACGAGTATGTTGCTATTTATAGATGGAATGACAGTGTGTCATAACAATTTATAACCTTAGGATGGCATGTTAAGCAGTTCGTAGTTTCAGTTAAAGGTAATCTTTAAAAGTCCACTGAGAACTTTTTGTAACCAAAAAACTTCCAACATTTTAGTTGGATATTAACTTCTCGAATGAACTGCATGTTCAATTAAAGTAATTAATTTAGTCACATTTATTTAATGGCTAAATTAAATAATACTATAGCAGTTATAGCAATGTTATGCGGGTTATGGCGAGTATGCCGTGTGTAGTGGGCGGTGCGCGAGCAATAAAATTAAAACTAAACTGCATTAATAGTTTATTGCACAGAAACACGAATACAGTCTACACAATACACCAGATGCTATTAAGAAACAGAAGGAGAGAAGAGTGATAGAAATATGAAAACACAGAGACAGTCTTAACACTAAAACACAGCGATATACAGAGTCTAGGACACAGCGAAAGCACTAAGTAAGCGAGGGGTAGCCGAACGATCAAGCGACACGGGTTTAGCGCGGGACGAATGAAAGC
>DWJN01001131.1:0-19251 GCA_018248895.1 Carystus phorcus
TTCCTAAAAAATCTTAAATATGGCGTAGTGTAAAATTAACATTTTGCATTTATGTCACTGTCGCTCCAAATGAGCGAATGATTCGCTTTATGTCTGTTAGTCATCAAACATGTGCTCGATCGATAATTTTTCTATTAAAATCTTTATCAGAGAATTCTGAACGAATTTGCTAAAAACATAACAAGAAAATTTCTAACATTTCAGAGTCGATAAAGGATGTGGAGGCAAACATTAATTTGTATATATTAGGATTAGTTCGGCCAACTACGCTAATAAAACAAAATTAATTTACAAATTGATAATAATCGTACAAAAAAATTTTACTTGATAATAGTAATAAATATAAAATAATAATAAAAGTTAACCCTTAGCTCCTAAGACGTTTATATTCTCAAAACGTAGCACGTAAAATGTGAACTGATCTTGAAAGAGGGTGTGAAATCGTGAATATTTCAACGCAATATGACCAAGGGTCAACGACATCTGTCAAAGGAAATTTTAAATATCCTTTATATGAAATCTTATGGTGATCCGTATGACAGCTTTTTTTTTATTTAATATAAGTTAATGGTAACGTGTGGGCTTCATATAGTAATATGCCAACTATAATAAATGTTTTTTATTGATGAAGTACATTTATTACAATGGTACAAAACAATAGGAAAATAATTATTTGACAAAGGTGTTATTTTTCACTGCTATGCTAACTTATTCTAGGGTTGACAATATATTATACATTCTATTTACAAACTTGTACACGCTACAACGTCAATCCCACGTGATGGTAAGTGGTGAAGACGTCTAAGATGGTGGACGCAGTAACTTAATAAAAGCTTCTTCCTAACTGATACCATGACATAATTATGTATATTGTCTTCGATATAAACATCGAGATATCTTAGGTTTGCTATACGAAAACTGGAGTACATTATGAGGAAAATTATGAGACTTTTTTACTATCAATATTCCACTTCTTCCTCTTCTACTTCCTTCTTGGACTTTTCAGCATCATTGTTGATCTCCGATGGCAATAGTCGTAGTACCGTGAGGTCTGCACAGCTAGTAACAAGATAAATAAAAATAAATAGCTTAAAAGTAAATGATTGTAACCCCTGACCCTTTTCAGGTAAATGCTCGGTTTATATATCCAAATACAAAAAATACCACAGCTTGTATAAGGAAGTTAATAGTTAATTTAGCATCACTAGATAATAAGTTAACGATTAACAATTGACTAGTTCGCCGGAATAGTATATACTTACTGCCCCGTATTACACTCTATTTACTCCATCCTTTAATTATCTGAGAAAAAAAATGATCATCGTTCTCATAGCCACTACCATTTACTTTGCTCCTCATATAATCTTGTTCTTCAAACATCTCGTCATTGTTCCTCCATTTATCATAAATCTTTCACTGTTTCTGCAATTCAATTGTGGAACTCTTTGCCTTTGGTGGTATTCGTAAAGCGCCGAATATTAAGATCTTTAAAATTTTATTAAAAAATTATCATCTTGTTATGTTACTTTGTTTCCTTTTCAATCTATCCTCTATTTTATTTCCCCTCATTCCTTTTTTTCTACTTCTAGTGTATTGTTAAATAAATCTGTCTGTTTCTGTTGAGATAAAGGTATCTTTAGAATGTTCTTAATATTTCTGTCTTTTATTATTATTGATTATTTTGTGTATGCCTCACTGTTTAATAATACTTTTTGATTCCTATGCCTTGGATGGGTTGCCTCGAAGAGATCACTATGTAACAATAAGACAGCCTATTTTTTTGCTTCTTGATCATGTAATTTAACTTTATGTTTTGTGGTGTACAGACAATAAAGAGTTATCTATCTAACTACGGAATCCTGTTTGAGATTATACACGCACTTGGCCGGTTTTTATTTTTCGAGGGGCAACATAAAAGCGTTATCGAGTCAGCGATGAAAATATAGGGAGGAAGAGAGAATTTTTAACATTGAAAAGTTTTCTGATTATTTATTAAAGCATTTCAATGTACTCAATGCTCGCAAATCTAGGCATTGCTGAGTGCTTTTATCGTGTGACGTATGTCCAAGAGGAGATTTAGGTCCCCTATGTGGATGTATATTTTATTACCGATTACACACTCTTAAACAGTATAACAAAGATTTCGATCGTTTTGATTGGATTTTTTTAGAAGCCTTGCTTTTGTCGACCTGGTCTTTCAGCGTAGGGATCTATATGCCAGAACACTCTAAGTCGACCTAAACAAATACAGAAATTATTGTATATAAGAAGTATCTACTTCATGCCTCAGCATGTCTTAACATATCTACAAGTTTTAACACTAGTATAGTCATACCAGCGTAATTGACACCGTAAAAAAACTCGCAACTTTTTTTTTTTTTATGTTTGTAACTGGCAGACGAGCAGACAGGCCACCTGGTGGTAAGTGGTCACCGTCGCCCATGGACACTCGCAACACCCGAGGCATCACCAGTGCGCTGCCGGCCAAGAAGGAAGCGATAGACCCGCCTCTTGAAGGAGCCCATATCGTAGCACTGTGGAAATACCGAACTTGGTAGTTGATTCCAAAGTTTACACGTATGTGGCAGGAAATGTCGTGTAAACCTTACCGTGGAAGAATGCCAGGTATCGATGTGATGTGGATGAAACCTGGCATTGCGGCGCGTTGATCGGTGGTGGAAATTGGCCGCCGGTATCAACTTGAAAAGTTCTTCAGAACATTCCCCATGGTACAGTCGGTAGAAAACGCATAGGGAACTTACATCCCTCCGCAGTCCTAGCGAATCTAAGCCGTCTGTGAGTTTGGGATCGTCGACAAAACGAATTGCCCGCTTCTGTATTCGGTCAAAGGGGTCCACTTGGGAAGCCGGAGCTCCAGCCCAAAGATGGGAGCAGTACTCCATATGAGGTCGGACTTGTGCTTTGTAGAGCAACAACCTGTGTGACTGTGATTTAGAATGACGTCACACAGGTAAGCATGCATTGTCATCCAAACAAAACATGTATACAAAATTTCAGCTCAATCGGTTGAAGATATCTGCCTCAAAGTTGCAAGATTCCACCCGAACAAACATACATAATTGCATACAGACATAAAATATATGTACATATACAACATACATTGCAATTTAAATAAAAACTTTACATAATAGATTTAACAGTAGGAGTAAAAGATTTAAGTTTAAAGCTAACTCTAAGTTCATTAATTTCGCAATAACTTCTTAGATACTTATTGATATATATTTTTTAATTTTTATTAAATACCCGTGCGAGGCCGGGATGGGCTGCTGGTAAATAATACTGACACAACAACGTGTTTTCAAAACATGAGACACGTATGTGTTATTAAAGAATTTATCAAAAATTAAACAAGCAAGTGGTTATCTAATAATCTTTAGCTTTACGTCCATATCACTATTTACACAATACAAGGCCATAAAGAAAATAATAACTTCTCATATATGCATAACGTATCTTACGATACGAATGATGTTTACCTAATGGTATAAAGTAGAGATAAATCAATGTCATGTTTATAACAAAAGTTATACCAATTAATGAATAAATAACAGTTATACACGTAAAGCTTATGCATGATATGAGTAGTTTACTTGATGGTTGCATTTCAAGACGTTTCATGCGCTTCGTGAGCGTAGCAATATATAATCTGCTTATGAGTTCTAATTCCTAACGTAGGTTCAGACTAGAACTTAACATTGCTCGAGGTAGCATAGCCAACAACTAGAAATACTAATTGCTTAATTTAAAACATTTAAACAGAACGTTAATTGCGTGTGCACTATTCGTTGATCACCGACTTAAGACTAACATACTTGAGTGAGCCGCAGCATTTTTCCTGGCAGAAGGTTGAGCACGGGCGGGTCGTTGACGGGTGTCACGTTGACATGAAGCACGAACGTGTTCCGACCCTGCAAGTAGCTGGGCAGCGTGAACTTGGTCTCGGGGATCAGCTCCATCTCGAGAACGATCGCATCCGAGTAGTTCTCGGAACCGTCGTGCACGTAATGAACCTGTTGACAATCATAATACACTTTGTTAAATGTTGGACCTCGTAGGATACAATTATTAATCAAGGATAAAGTTAAAAGTTCTTATATTTATTGGCTTTTAATAAAAAAATGCTTCATTAATCATAGTATTGCAATTTACAATTTATGTGATACTACCATGGTGAGTTTGAAAAATCTGTGTTACGGGAGACCCTTCCTCTTTGCCAAAGGATCCGAAGTTGACTAATAAAGTAATAATTTACACAAAGTCTTTTAAATTATATTTATTCATTTTTTATAATACTCTATATTTAAATATTGCTTTGCAAATTCGTTTTCGAACAATACTTGATAAATAATAATTAATATAAATAATCCGAATATTAACTATAATTTCGTTAAATTTACAATGGAGTCCTGGCTATGGTCAGAAACGTGAATCCACATTATGATTTTCAATTCTCGTTACTACGATATTATAATATTTCAATGGCTTTGTTACCGCACATATGTATATTGTTTGTGAGACCTGTATGTCTGATAGAAGCATGAATTTACGTATTAATTATTTGAAAGATTTTTTCCAAAATACTATCTTAGACAACATCAGTAAATTAGGGGAGCCATGCAAATTATAATTACACACATCGGACACTTCTTAATATTTTTTTTATAGTTCGAACTTTCGATAAAAAATTAAAGCTGATAAAAAGTGTATCTGTATAAATTTCGTAAAAAAAAACAAAGAAATGATACAACTTTAACACTAACAACTGATCATATTCGAATTTATTAAATATACTCGTATAAGCCATGAATTTGTATTGCCCCACTATAAATAAAACTATTCTGATGAATATAATTTAATTCTGGTGACAATAATTTTTTCGACAGATGGTAGATTATACTATATTTTTAATCAATGTCCAAACTTTAGCTTTTGCTAAATTAAATTTAGGTCTTTGTCCTATACTGAACACCGAATTTTCAGCACCGACATCCTTTTCATTTCTATTAATTACTAGCTGATCCGAAGAATGTTGTTTTCCAATAAATTTTCTACTCAGCAAAATCAGCAAATACGTATACCTATGTGTTGTTGGATATACTATAAAGAATTCTGATTTTTATTTATTTTATAGATGAATGTTAGAAGTTGATAAAGAGTATGAGTCCACGTATCGTAATATTTTCAGTTTACTTCAAAATATCTCATATAAAAACACGACTTTTCATTCAAACGTTTATTTCAAACTCTTATTCGTTCTATTTCTTTTTTATTAACATATTACTGGCAAATATTTATACAACCTCCAACAGAACCTTATCCAACCTATATACATGTGGTACGCTCACTTAAAATTCACGGAATATTCAATTCTCTCGGAAAATTCTGACTATACATTTCTCGCAATATCTGTAGATATGAAAAGTTAAAACGATAATTTTTTTTACTGTATCCTCATTGTACTGTTTACAAACTACCTATATTATATTATGTTCTAGTTATCATGAAAAATGTAAAAAGTTGTTTTATGATTATTAACAATAAGTTATGCATTTGTACTCAAACTTCTTTATAATCGTTACCTCATGACTGAGGGTCGTGATCCACCATGTTTCGGCTACCATGTTCCGCCAGGCTTGTCTGTCTTCAGAAAGTAGGAGAGAACCGTGCACGCGGGTATTGCACGTTTTAGTCACCGTGTCCGTCTATCAAGTAGGTGATCGTCCTCTAGACCTTTTTCCTTCAACGTTATCGACAACTATCAGCTTATCTTAGTTTTCTGGACTCTTTCCCGCAATAAATTTTAAAATATTAAACAGTAATTTAAATACATTTTAAATAATATAAAATTTCTATGTCACAATGTTAGTTATCGTACTCGTCCGAAACGACATCTATTTTTCATACCCCTAAATGTTAAGGGTGGTCCACCCCTTAATTTTTTATGGCAAAACAATGTTTGCTGGGTCAGCTAGTTTTATATAATAAATTGGATGAAATATAACTATTATTGCCAATGATGTCGAAAAAAAACAATCGGAGCTTTCATCGAAAATACTGCTTAATCCCTTTAATATGTAACGTAACAATCTACAACAAAGTCCGCGGTGTCTATTTTTTAAGGACAGTTTACTACAAACCATTTCAATTTTTTAAAAATAATCATATATAATGTTTCATTGGAAATCTATATAAATGCCTTCAGAATTTCATATTCATTACAACTGTTCTTTACACCATACAATTTAAATCAATATCTGCATAAGGAGTTATCGCGAAATGATAACTATGTCGCGCCAAATAAAGCGATCTTGTGCTCACACTACACGCGTTAATGAAATGAAATAATCATGAAAAAAATTAGGTTGATCTTTAGTACACAAAGTACATAACCGATTATAAGGCATGTAGGTATGCTTATTAGCCATGTAGCATAGCTACAAATATTATCCTAAACTCATTAAGTACATTCCGACAAATTTTAAATTTAAGCATTCGTTTTGACCGTACCTATACTGTCATTCAATAAAATAAATTCAATATATGTAGGTGCAAGTTTTTTACGTAAAGTTAAAACTGAAATCTTGGAAAAAATTACTCTCAAGGGCAGTCCTTCGACGTATAGCATTTTTATAACACTAGTTCGATATTAATGCACTGCAGTCTTTCTCAAGACAAAAACTCAATTTCCAGTATATTCCGCTCTTAGTTATTTTAACCGTAGGCTTCAATAAACTATGAATGAAATTAATGTTTATTAATAAATGAAAAACAGTATTCAAAATATTAAAAATTTAAAACTGTATATTTTCAATTTAATTCAATTGATGTACGCGTGAAAGTAATAAACCAATAGTGTTAATATCGATTCAAGAGATTGACGCTTTAGTAAAACACTAATCGAAGCCAAGCTCAATTAGCGTTTCCGAGCAATTCTGTATAGCACCCATCATATATGCTTTTAAAAATTCCCATTTGCCGGCATACAGAAATTTCTATTAGGAAATTAAATTTTATCAATGAATAATGAAATGTTCAATTAAAAAAACAAGTAGGTGAGCGATGTTTACTGCCAATTAGCTAGTCCAGTATGCAATTGTTAATATGAAATATTTGACTTCATGTTGTTGAAAGTGGTACATTTATAATAATGTACATATTAAAAACAAATATACTACAATACGAATACAACTGTAGGTATATACATCGTCAATCTAAAAAAGACGGATGCAAATTTAAAACTGAACGTAAAATATCTGTCTTCAACATGGATGCAGAATTTATATGGAAATACGACATAATCAGTCTTATGCGGTAAACATGCGGCGTAGTCACTGACTTTAGTTAAAGAGTGAATAGGCTTTAGTTTAAGTTAATGCGCTTTGGCATCTAAGACGTCACCCACTTACAATCAGGTGGGATTTTGTAGTTTTACGTTAACTTGTATTATATTAAGAAGATATTACATTAGTTCAATCAAATAGAAAAAGGTATCATAACTAAATAAGTAAGGGAAATAAAATAACATTCAAGTAAATACGCAAATTACAAAAAAAATATGCGTAGAACTCGAGCTTTTTTTTAAATGTGTCGCTTACTTTAAATTTTTTTTTAGATAAACTTAATAACGTTTGTATTTAAGAATATAATACCTAATTGATAAAAAAATTAAAGTCGTTATATACCTAAACCTATAATACTATCAAACCTCAGTACTTTTTAACTAACCAAAAATAACTCAAGCAGTTAAGCAATTTATTTGTTCTTTATTATAATAGGAAATACGGCACGTAATAGTATTTAACTTTTAGGTTCAGTTTGTTATAACGAGTGTTTTTTTAACAATATTCTTAATTATTATTTCTTGCACTTAATTAACGGTTTTTTACAAAGACCTGTCCCAGTTCTGCATCCCACGTCTCTGGCTTTATCCACTACGCATTTACAAAGGACCTAAAAGTGTCCTTATCGGCTTCGAGAAACAGATGGTACGGCTGCGCTCGACTTGCGGGACTCTGCGGCGCTCCCAAACTTCTCTTTGTTCAGCGACAAACAAAAATTAATTAGGGATTTCCTAAAGACCTAATTGTAACTAATTAACCAACTATTATCTTCAGTGTAAATACTTTCCGCTAAATAATCATTAATATATAACTAAATTCATATTAGTAATAAACAATTGCAAGAATAAATGTCAGTTACATTTGTCATCTGAAATAACTTCCACGCGATGTTGTAACCTAAACAATTGACAACAATAAATACTCGTATAGTATAGTGGAAAGTGCATCGCTATATTATTATGATACTATTCTCAAAACAAAAGCCGAAGTAATATTTTATTTAAAAATATAATTTAAAAATGTAGTTCATAAAGCTGTCAGCTAAAAAGGCTAGTTATTTCTTGACTCGCAATATTTTATTTCAAATAGAACCTAAAATGTAGTTTATAAAGCTACGTCAACTAAAAGGACCTGTTAATGAATGAAAAGTTTTTGACATCGCTCATTTGAATGACTCTATTTATTAACATTATGCTACGTTTTTAAAGTATCTTATTTCAATAACTTAGCGGTTAAACTATCTCCGTCAAAGTCAATCGGATGAAAGCACGAAGGTTGAATGAAACATTTCTGATGCCATCTTGAAGTTATTGAAAGAGGTACCTCAGACTTACCGTCTTTTATTACTATAAATAAAGATTGTACTATCAGTCAAAGGGTAAATGAAATTTAAATTATAACTGCTTCTTACTCTGAAAATGCGGAAAACGATCTTGGACGTTAAGATAATTTTAACTTTAGCAGTGGTTATTAATATTATTACTGACATATTCACAGACAATTTTTTCAATTTCAACAAGCCGCGTAAACCCACTATACCTAATTAGATATTAAAGCTATACTTGTATATAACATATATAGAATTGTAAGCAACTTATTATACGGCGTCAATACAAACCAAAAAGTTTGTAGGTCATTCTTTCATTATTCGTCTTTAACGGATATTAATTAATTATTACGCATTGATCATATTAGGTACTAAAAACTGTGTTAAATAATCTGTTCCATGATCTACCATAACAAGGAATGTCACAAGAGGAACAAAAAGTGTCCCATACTTTTTAATTTCACGCTTAACATTGTTAGCTTTCTTTACTTTTTTCTATTTATATGTCACATTTTGTAAAAATTGTACGAAAACATAAAAATTTCAGTCTGCTATCATCAAAAGTCCGCCATATTTGATTTAGAATGACGTCACTTTACTTTTGTAATTCTCAATAAACCCTTTCATTTGATTGTTTGGAAGCATTACAAATAACTCGTCCATTATTTATCGAGTTCCACGTCAGTTTCATTTGATACCCATATCGTAAGAGTGTAGAAAAATAACGGATCCGCTATCTTGTGTTCATACATGTTAGATTTAGAATGACGTCATGTAGCTAACCAATCATTGTTATCCAAACGAATCGTAAAAGGGCATACAAAATTTTATGTAAATCGATCTGTTTCAAAATTACTTGCAAGATTCCACCCGAACAAACATACATAATTATATACATTGCAAGTTAAATAAAAGCTTTTAAAATACCACCATTGTTCTCTATTTAAAATCTATCTAAAACAATAAAAAAAGTTATATTGTAGCTGATTATTTTCTACTGATTACTACTATATACATACTCGTATGTATATTATAAGGTAAAGTCTCTCCGCCACTCCTTTGTCTGAACGCGGCAACCTCAAAAACTCCCGAACGAATTTTTCATACAGTTTAAGTCAATATCACAGAAGTTATCGCGAAATAAAAACTACTGCGCGACAAATAAATTGAATCAATCGTCATACAACACGCGATGCAAACATTAATGATATATTACTGAATAATTTAAACTTGACTCTTGCTTGTTAGTTAAAGATTTACAATTTATACAATTAGTATAATAAATTTTTAAGCA
Source organism: Carystus phorcus (assembly GCA_018248895.1). NCBI lineage: Eukaryota > Metazoa > Arthropoda > Insecta > Lepidoptera > Hesperiidae > Carystus > Carystus phorcus. The sequence goes on from DWJN01001131.1 coordinate 9,983, forward strand.
AAAGCATAATATTATAAGCATTCAAACTTCACATCTGAAGATTCGCAATTTATTTCCTTTGAAATTTATTGACATATTCAATTATCTGCCTAAAGTAAAAACCGAATGCAACCAGAAGGTGAATTTCAGAAGAAATTCGCTATTTAGTATATGAAGCTTAATCTTTAAGGAATAAAGTAGTGGAAACACATATTACCTTCTCCGTAATAACGGAAAATTGGACAAAAATGAAAACACGGTCGGATTGCAAATATTTAAGAACGCATATACAAAAAATATTTTAAAGAAAAACAGAACTCACTTTCATAAAGCTTTGAGCACTAACAAATACCAATGACTATTTTTTATAATGATTGCTTTTGTGTAGTCGCTTTTTCGTTACGCTCCAAAAGTTTGTAGGGCAGTAATATCGGATATACATTTGAGTACATTTAGATTGGTATCATAGATAGTTTACAAACCATGTGACGATGTACTAAAATATGCGTCAGATTGAAATTCAAAAATCATTCTCAATACGTTTGTATGCGTTTATTTTTTAGTTTACCACCACTTTGGAAAGGTGATTTATCACCGAATAAATATTTGGGTATCTCGTATGAATATTATATTGAGAAGCCACTGTATAATGAACTTTCTCCCGCAAACTGGAGCATTTTTTGATTTAGAATTTCTTCAGATTGCCATACATTGGACCAAAAATATTGTATTACTAAACTCTGCTTTACACCACAACAAGATGCCATAAAACATGAGGCTATGTAAACAAGCAAGAGTTTTCACATCACTAAACTGTCTCATCTTCCTACTGACATGTACTGATCTACTTAGCTTAATCGATATCTTGCTGAAGTTCTAAAGTGACACTAAAAAATAACTAACGATTGCTCGAAGCTTAGTTCCATTTAATTAAAATATTTTCTTCATTTTCTGCATGTTTGAATAAGCGTTAAGTTTTCTTAGCATTAAAAAAGTAAATTAATTGCAGAAATCCGATGTGATACACGAGAAAGAGCACGGGTTTTTGTTACGTCTGAACCGTCGATTTTATTTATATACTAGCGACCGCTCTCGCTTCGCTTCGGTGTGTTTTTTACTTTAGAGTTCATAAAGATCAACTTTAATTTCTTCATTATTCGTGTGACAATCGTCATACTTCGTCTATTTTACGCAAAACATTATTGCATTATACACGAAAACTTTTCTCTTGAATCACTTCGTCGTTTAGTGAATCCGTGAGAAAATCCATTTAGACAGAGAGACGGCGGAGGGGTTTTATCGTATGTATAGATGTTCTCGTATGGAAATATCCATTATTAAAGAAAAAAAAATTGCATCGAGATCCTTTCAAATGTGCCCGAGATTCATCGCAAAATTATATGTTGCGTAAAACATCAACACGAACGTACAAGACGTCGAAACATTAACACAATAACAAATATTTTACTCCTGACTGAAGATTTCATAAACTTGTTGATACATAATTGAATTCACTCAATGATTTGAGTAGTGAATAAAGTATTAAGTAGTATACGGAACAGTTCGTAGCACCGTGCACAGCAAGATACAACTATCAACATACTTTGAAACAACACAATAAACAGGCCAAAGTAAGAGCACGGTTCCCGTTGCCGGAAGTAATGAGACTTAATGAAATAGTTTACGACACTAGATCGCAAGTTTAGTATACTTTTACAGAGTAATAGAATTTCTGAACAAATAAATCAATTTAATTACTTCAGTTGTTGTATTAACAGCTTCTACATCTTCTTGGAATAATATTAAACAGTCGAGCAAACGTCGATAGGTAAAACTGAAAACTGGTAAAAGTTTGTAGGTTATGGAGATACTTTTCCTGAGAAGATAAGAAAATACAAATCCATCGTTATACATTTTGTTTAACATACTTTCTTGGGGCGTTAACAAGTGTACAGGATTTATAACATAAATCCCCACTAACAATCCCCTCACCATAAAAATAACCCAACACAATTTTTTCTTTCTTTCCTTATTATATATTAATGTTTGACTTCAATCCCATATGTTAAATAGAGATATAGTCTTGGATAATAAACTTAGAAGACGCCTATTCACTTTAGTGAAAAGTATAATAAATTGAAAATAAAATATTACTTCTAACCCTAAAGGACTTTCGACATGTTTACAAAATGTATTCAGAGGTAGGTAATACGGCCTCGCTTCGAATCGGTAAACCATCCGAATACACACACCCGAAGTAATTGCTATTCATTTATTTCAGGCATTTAAAAATCCATGTTGACGTCGAATTAAAACGGGTGCTACACAGTTGCGATACTGTGCCGATCGTATAAATGCGCCCACGTATATGCGATTATCTTGCAACGCTACTATCGCGATGCCGACTCCGCCGTGATAGTAAACGGCAGCCTGCCGCCCTTTTGACACCGCGCTGTGTCGATTTCTCAATTTCGATCTGTTTAAGAGTATAAATTAATCGCGATAACAAATCGATAAGAAAACAAATATCTACAAGTAAACGTTTATAGAATTCAAGCTAACAAACCATTTTTGTGTCTTATCCATTAAAATGAAATAAGGGAAAATATTCATACAAAACCACGACTCGACTTTTTGAATTTAGTAAATAATCAGTAATTTGTTTATTATAGTCTTTGGGTACAGAAAATTTAAAATGATTTTAAGTTTCAACTCATAAGAAATTGACATATTATTGATTAATTGAATCGATCCAAGACATTATTTTTTATTCAATTTATATTTTTATGTTATTAGGTCTCGCAAATTGATATTTCTATTAATTGGTCTTTGACCAACCACTTAACATCACATATACATCATAAAATACGTGTATAAAAGATAGTTACTTGCTATATTTAATATGCCCAGAACACGACATTTCTAAGAGAAGATTGTAACTTTTCAAAGAATTCCAAGGTTTTTTTCACAGAAGGCTAATAAACGTAAAGAGAAAAATTTGCCTTTTAAACTAACTTTACAAAGTTATTGCGTTCAACATCTTGAAATTTGTCGGTTGATTGATTTGACTTACGTAAAAAGTAATCGCGCAAGTCATACTCAAATATAATTTTTCTCATCTTTACCAATTCTCAATTATAATCTGGCTAAAAATATATTGTAATTATATTGACTATAAAAAATATTTACACCACAATAAAAAGTTCTTTAAAACAGTAAAACCTATTAAATTACTTCGCAACGATCTCCGAACAAAATGTACGATAGACTTGCGTCGTACTTATACTTCCCTGCCACCCATAAAGGCATGTTACATTAAATAAAACTATATACCCACATACATACCAGCGCTAACACGAATTTCAAGGCAAAACGAAGCATCATCAGGGTAAATTGACTCTACAAGCTACTAAAAACTTAATAGCAAGGGATTTCCGAAAAGTAACGTCTGATACTAATAACTACAATAAAACCTAAATACTCTAGACTAGTAGGTATCTATGACTGAGTAATGAGAACAGTGATTAACATTTTATTTATTTTAAACGTGTAACCAAATAGAACTTATTTCGCGTGACCAGTTGCACCCTAATTCGATTCTATATGCGATATAAATAACATGATATTATTGTAATTGGCTGTAATTTATTGTATTTGGTAGAGGAAATCATATTTTCTAGCGTAACAAAACACGATAAGAGCTGTGCACATCAACAACTATGATCACACCATTTCTACTCTCAGACAACATCACGTGCTCTAGATTTAAACGGTCACGTGATGCAGTTCTTTAACTAACAAGCAACCTGCCTTCGCTTCGCTTAGGTAAAATTATGGCTATTTACTCAAATCCCAAAAAAAATATTGCCATTCATTTATTTTAAGAGTTATACAAATATCAAGTTTATTTTCATTTATCCATTATCATATATTCATTAATTGAACCAGATTAACTAAAGCAATCAAAATATTAATTAACATGTCATCCTACGAAAACAGATCCATTTTTCAGAATGAGAAGTGACCTTCGTACACTGGGATTAAAGCTACAAATTCATAAATTATCATCTAAGTCTTCAGTGGTGTAATACTTGTAAAGTCAGATAAATCAGATTCCGTTTAGTCCTATGTATCGATAACGAAGTCTACCTGTTTGTAAAATATACAAAACATATTCCAAGTACAGAATTTTTTATTATGAAATAGAGAACGCCCCAGCTTTTCTTCGATATGTATTTTACTCTGTGTACATAAAATCACTTTAAAATTTTTCAATACTATTTCATTCGTGTTTGCTTCACGCGTACCGTATTAGTATGAGATTGTTTGAATTTATTTTGTTGCGCGATAATTTTATTTTGCGATTCTCCTAACATATTCATTTAAATTGTGTGGTGTAGAGGGCTTTTATAATGTAGGTACATAAAATTCTGAAGTAACATAATTTAATTGATAAGGATTAATATCGCATGCTTTTAAATAGCTTTCAAATTAAAACATTGTATTATGTGACAATTTTTTTTAATTAAAATGGCTGTAGTAAGCTATCCTCAAAATATACACATATATCATCGCGGACTTTATTGTACACTCATAAAAAAGGAACAATTCCGCCATACATTGTTTTATTATATGTTAAAGTAATGGCAGCGTTTTTGTTGAAAGCTCCCAATCGGTTTGAATTTTTCCGAGACTTCAACAATAATCGTCATATTTCATCGAATTTACAGAAAATATTGATAAATTATAAACGAAAACCTTTATCTTGTTTAACTCCGCGCGTTAGTGAAAACTTGATGAAAATACGTTCGGTAGTTTTTAAAATTAACGCGTTCAGACAGACCGACAGATGTGGCGAGAGGGCTGTGTGTAGATACCATATAAATACAGGTTAAATATTTCCGCTATTGAGATCGATCTATTTAATATACAAATCTAAATAAATATAATCCATTAAACTAACTTATGTGAAAATGCAATAAAAACCTTTCTCAAACGACAACAACGCTGTGCACATATTAAAAACCTATTAGCTGCAGCAAATATGGAAAATAATTATACAACAAAGAATTTAAATTTAACCGGATGTAGCAAGCTAAACAAAAATGAAACATTAGCTACGGAGCAAACATCTGCAGGCGAAACTCAGATCTACAATTGTTTAATTTAATTTTAATTAACAACATATTCTATCACATACATATATTAATACACTAAGGTTAAGATGTTTGCCTGTCTCTTAAGAAAAAGGTTCTCAATTACTCCGCATAAATTATATCATCTTTTTATAGATAATTACTTGCTCTACCGGCATAAACAACCAAAAAAATATTATTGCTTCTGTTCTTGTAAATTAATTAATTATTAAAATTATATACGAGTATCGAGAGTCGGTCAATATTAGTAAAATATTTCTTCGATCTGTCGTCAATGTTACAGATGAGTTTAACTACACTTCGAATATTGTTTATAAAAAAGTTTTGTAATAAACAATAAATAAAATAAATGTTTGTTTTGTAATTTTCTAAGTGATAGTTATTCTATTGATTTCGTGCGAATTATTCCCACAGATATTACTAGTTACTAGTATTCTATTAATGTTACAAAACCTTACTAACATCTATTTTGCTAACATTAAAATGGGCTGCACGGAATTCAATGAAATCTGCCTACAGCTAGAATACGTTGGATTATAACCGGGATTAACTAATAGGTTACTTCACTCCGGGAAATGGAAGCCCGCGGGAAAATTAAATAGGAAGTTATATTTAGGAGTTCATATTAGATGAACGTTACACTTTGTCCGTTATTATGGTTCTAGTAGCTTCTCATCGGCACCTGGTTCTTCTGAAGTCTACATATACAAACGTTGCTCACAGAATTTAGTATTTTATAATGTTGCCGCAGAGCAATCGTCACAACGCGCGGGTTTTCTCACAAAATGGTGTTTAGGTGGAATGCGAGAAATCATCCATTATTAAAAGATTGTGGGAAACTTTCATGTGTGCAGGTTTAAGAAAAAGGGTAAAAATTTCACTTAACCTGTTCTCGCATAAATAATGCATGGGATCTTCGGAAGAAAAAAGTATTCAGTAGATATATGTATACTCTTCGAATTGTTTTATAGTTTTGCTACTAGAAGCAAATTGACGGAGGCAGCTACTGAGGGCAACGAAAATGTATGAATAAAAAACATTTTTATTTATTAACTGTATATAGTAGTCATTCACAAATCGTGTTATTGCTTTAAACATTGTCCGAATACAAACTGATGAATTTAATCGCATAATCAGTTAAAAGCTTCAGTGTTGCAATAGCAACATCCATTAGTGAAATCAAAAGAGATGTAAGCCGAAACATAACAAGCGAGGCGAGCTTCTAGAAAACATTATAAACTCACGCGAAACTACAAGACCAAGCCGGGTGGGTTTCTGGACCTTCTTGGTGCAAACTGGTCATTCTTGACCGTCCCAATATGAATTTCGAATTCGATTCTCGAACTACAATTTTCATTCACAAAAAATAAGTACCTAATCATTGTAGGATTGTTTAGAGTGCAGCTTCTCTAAAGTCGTTGTAATTTCAAATATTTCCACCATACAATGCTTTGTCACAAAGTAGCGTATTCGGTATTCGGTGAAAGCTCCCAATCGGCTTGATTTTTTTCGATACATTTTTTTTATCAATTTACACAAAATATAAAGTCATTGATATGTGTACAATGTTGTTAGTGTCCCAACCGTACTCTCGAATGACTCCTCCCATCAATGAAAACCGTATGAAAAATAGTTCAGTAGTTTTTCTAATTATCATTTTGAAAGAGGCAGATAGACGCAGCGGGAGAGTTTATAGTATGTACCTACAGAAAAGTATCGATGAAAAGTATTATATATTGATGCATCGCTTCTTTACAATTGTGCATGCGAAGTACAGCCCAACACAATCAAGGCTCATTACAAGTAGAAATTTACATATACAAATGTAGAAGAAAGATATTATTATTACCAACTCATATAACAATAGTACGAAGGTCACTTGCATGAAGTAAAACATTCTTACAAACATCTTAATAAAACATAAAGCCCCATTATTGTTTAATTATTTTCTTATTTCGAATATTTTGGCTAACTCGTCCAATACTGATAATACTTTTACAGATTTAGAATCCAACTACACTCACGGGGAGAGGGACTTTCAGACCAATGATAGAATTAATCCTATGGTCAGCCATTCTATTAAAGATTTGGCCCTAAGCTGAGCGCACTTAGGCGTTTATCAAATTAGAAGCTTTTAATAGCCATATTCTGAAACTGTGAACTATAGAAAACATATAATAGTGGTTATATTTATACAATATTTATTTGAGTACCTGAGATAACTGTTTCAAACCACTACATACACGAACGCCCTAGACGGAATAATCTCAATAACAGAATTTCGAACATAAACAACAAGATACTAATAATTTGAATATGGATAGTTAAATGGTAATAAAATTACGAAAGGCGAAAATGGCGTGCATAAGAAGCCTACTATATAAATAAACAATATTTATTTCATTTAGACAATAGATTAAATATTACTTACGAGTACATTATAATAATAAATTGAAACTGTAATAACGCAGTCAAATCTCTACATTGAATATTCTTGTGAATTTAATGAATGATTTTAATGAACGTAACCCGAGTTATCAAGATAAAGGCCAAAATATTTTGGAGTAATGTAAATACAATGTTATTTGTATGCTGGGATTACCTTTAAGCGATTGTGCAGTCAGCTTATATTATATTACGATTGGTTATATTACAGGTGTACCAATTGTTGGTAAACTTAATAGATAAAATAAAAACGTTATAGTATGGTCTCCAACAAAGCTCTCGTAGCTCAATGGCAATGCATTTGAGTCATTCCTGACGTTAAAAATCTCACTATGGGTTTAATATTATTAACTTTAATATACTTGACCACTTGATAAAGTATGTTTTTTTAAATACATTCAGCAAACAAGGAAAATTTTTCCCTAGTCAATATCCACATGGTTTAGAGCTGTTACCGTGTCGAATATAATTGTGGTTACTAAATCCACATCATGTGTGTAAATAAATAAACCTGGCGTTAAACGTTCTATCAAGTCGATTTACGTTAAATCGAAAGTCAACAGCAATATCAATATCGGTAACACAACCGCCGCGGGGAAATAGTGAATTCTGACATTTAAAAGCTTTTAACATTATTTTTTGTAAACCAAACGTTTCCAAACAAAACTTTATCCATATTACGACATTAATATAATTTTTATGAATATGCGAGTACTTTTAATATTTTCGAAGCAGGTTTCTACTGAGATCATTTTTATGTCAATAACTGACAAATGAGCTGAAGAATGACGGTAAGTAATGATAGCCAGCAATCGACATACGTAAGACCAAAGATAGTATCATCCTCGTAAAATGAAGCAGATACAAGCAACAGTAAGGACTCGGCACATTTGCCTTATTCCAAAACGAGCTTGGACTCAAACGTTAGCCCCTAACATTATGAAAAGAAACTTTATACGGACTCAACTTGTCTCTTCATAAAGTTTTACCAAGAGCTCCCGTATGTACCTATATAACGTATAAGAACTAAGGATATAATATATCAAGGAACGGCCGACGTACGAGTAGATGAGCTACTTAATGGTAAGTAATCACAAACACATATAACCATCAGAAATACCAAGACAATCACAGACGCGTTGCCTCCCAAGAAAATAGAGCCAATAAAATAATTTATAGAAACAACACCGAAATACATTTAAATGCGTAATATTTAAAATCATCATTTAAATTATAAATAAATACAAGCGATCCGCCCACGCTTCTATTTGGTGTATATTGTATGTAATATAAAGATCAACTTAAAATTTTTCACGCGTGTCGTGACAGTATGAGATTGCTTGAATTTCGTGCGGTTGTTTGAATTTCGCAATAACTCCTAGGATATTCATTTAAATTGTAGACTTAAGTGAAACTGTAAGATAACTAAAGTATTTATTTTGATACGGATTATCTTAATATATATAAAGTAGGTGTCACGGTGTTTGTCCGCTATGCATTCATAAACTACTTAACCGATTTTAATTAAATTTAGTAGACCGTGTCGAGTTTGATCCAACTTAAATGATAGGATAGGTTACATCTCAATTTATAGTCGCAAAATTATTTTATTGCAAATTATTTGCATTTACTGCAAATTATAATACGTATAGAAGATTCCTTAAATTTAAAACGAGCGCTCTAACAATA
>DWJN01001132.1:0-19250 GCA_018248895.1 Carystus phorcus
GAGCCGTCGTGAAGTGAATGATAGAAGGGCCTGGAGAACACTAGAAGGCATAAGGGGTTACTTATCTATTGCGTTTTTCCAGTTTAAACCCAGTTTTGCATAATTAGTAGGTTCACAACGAAGAAACCGTGTTGAATTGTAATCCTGTTGCCACGTATGCCTATAGACTATGGTCAATGTATGTTTTTACATTATTTTACAAATTATAAACTCAATTCCAGGCCCAAAAGGAACCATATCCGTTGCGATACAAAAATGTGTGAAAGATAATGCAACAGAGAATTTGTCGAGGATCTACGATAGGATGGTTACAATATAAACGGAAGACGGAAAGGACAGGATAAAAACAGCGGTGGTCAGGAAAACATTTTAAATTGAGCGAATTTCTTTCATATTAAAATAATCCAATGCTGACGGCTGCCAGTTATGATAAGCCACGAGAGAAAACAAGAGCGGGCGCCCCAATCTCACTGAGGCTTATTACCTGTTGCGCTCAAAGCTCGTTTTATTTTTTTTCTTCCATAATTAGCTGTTAGGCTCTGCTTATGAAAACCTGTATCAATTACCAGAATGGTATTATTTTTTAAATAGATTTGTTACATGTATTAAATGTATACATGTAATTATATGTTAAAAACATCATTGGCCTTTTTGGTTATGCGTTATTTAATATTATCGTTTAAAAAAAGAATGGGCCATCTTAGCAATTTATCAATTCCTTCTTTGTAAAAGGTAGTTGGTATAGTTTAGATCAGTCATACACAGATGGTCTATAAAGACGTCTAGGGATCGACTACGACGTTAAGGGTATTTACTACGAGAGAACACTTTATTGTAATAGCACCTGTAAATGCTATGAATTTAAATAAACTAAATACATATCAAACAAGCAGAGGACGTCTACACCGAACTGAAAAATGTAATTGTGTTACCAAACTAAATAGTTTCGAGAGCACGGATTTAGACAATATATTAAATCACAATCATCAGTCCATCGCTGTGGCTGCACATACCATTGAACAAGCGACATGACATTTGAAAACGAAGCCAATCAACATCCAAACTACTTCAAACGCACTAACAGAACTACGAAACTTGTGCACAGTTACGCTATTATAAACCACTTTTAATTTGAGGCGCTAGCCGCAAATTATCGACATACAGCGTTGCGTGGTATAAAATACTTATAGCCATTAGGCTGTTCATTGTAGATATAGAATTCTGAACTATACGAGCACATTTTTATGTTAGTAGGCATACAGAACCATTTCTGTCCTTTACGACAACGATGCTTTACGACTAGCACATGTTGAGTCAACTTACCCTGATGATGCTCCATTTCCTGGCGAAACATGTGTTGACACTGGTATATGTTGGTTTGGCTTATGTTTGTATTAATTGTTAGTACTAATTGTATATTTTGTGGGAGGGAGAGAGGTTCTATGCGTGTATATACCGTCAATTATGACCGTATATTATTACGAGGCAGACTAATACGAACTAAATAACCCAGTAATACTGTTTGTAAGTACATTGCATACATGCATATTCTACAAATTCCAGTGACTGCCAGTGGGTAAGACTAACGTTGCTAAAAAAAACAATCTATGTCTTTACGCTTGGTACCTCAGTTTGTACCTATTTCGTTTAGTTACCCCCATAGATTCACTGATGTTTTATCTGATACAAGTAGACTCTGTGAACTTCGTATCATCTTGAAACATTTGGCCCGTTTTTCTAACATTTCTTATCAATGCTCAGCTCGCATTGGTCGTAGCGTTATGGTATATAGGCTATATATAGCCTTCCTCGGTAATTGGACTATCCAATACAGTAATAATTTTTCGATTCGAACCAGTAGTTTCTGGGATTAGTGCCATCAACCAAACTATTTCTTCAGCTTTATAATATTAGTATAGATTTACTGAATCAGTAGAAATAAGGACCAAGTTATTTGAGATAAGTGAAATCTAACGAGTGTAAAAATATTTGCAGCCGTCGTCTAACCCGTTTTAAGTAGCCATCAATGAACATTAAAAGCCAATATTCTATAAGTTTTATGTACAATATATTTTGATGAAACATTAAACAAGTTCGCCTTCGTAAATATACTTTGTACTTTCTCGAGTTAGTTTATCCTTGCGTTATTTAACGCCATTTTTTGTACGACGTCGGCGCTTCCAGTACTTTGTCAGTTTCTTGAAAGAGGGTAAAGGATCAGTGACGCGGAAAATAAACCTAGAAAACTCGGAGTGTTACACAAGACATTGTTTCGGGTTCGACAAGTCCTCTGAAGATGAAAACAATGGAAACAACTGCTATTTCTGCTGAATAAATGTCGAGAGTGATTTTACTATAACAAATAATTTTTGGCCCCGTTGGTAATTCAAATTCAAAACCGTTTGCGTATTTAGTCATTAAAATTACTTAAAAGCATTTATACCCCGGCATAGAATCCACTATTTCGTAAGTGGTATGTACAATTTAAATATCACATCACTCACATCCAAGACTGCCTTGGCCGGGATTTAACCCGGGTCCTTAGCTTCGTGTGTAGGACCACTATCAACTAGATGATTCGGTTATTAATTCAAATTGATAATTTTGTAGTTACATAAAATGTTAGTGATTTCGAAAGATTGACCATACAGTCGGTCCCTATATACAGCCACTAGACCATTCCGTATGGAATAATCGTTATCATGCTAAAACCATGTTTCAGTATAGCACCACATAATGTCGGTTTTATCTGGTTATTTATTAATAAATTATACGTAGAATGAAGCCAAAGTCCTTTCGGTGCGTGTCTTTCATAAATAAAGAGCTAGTCTAGGTCCTATCTTGTATTTCTGCTTCGAAGCTTTACAATAATGATACATGGGATATAGTTCATGCGTTTCGGTCAGATAGATGCCGTATTTTTCTTACATCTACGTGCTAATCGTCGCCGACTAGTTGAAGTTTGAAATTAATAAGTATTTTAACCTTTTTGTTACAACAAATATCACATGTAAATTGACTTTCTGCGTTCGGTTTATTTTACTTTTTAATCTTTACATGTTTCAGATTCATTGCTTTCTTTCACGTGGGCAATATGCATCCTTTTATAGACAGAGTGAAGGGTTGAAAAAAGTTAGATGGGAATCTGATGGTAAGACGTCACTGTCGTTTATGGATATGAGTAAATCCATAGAAGTCGTCATTGCAACAGCAGCCCTGCCAGCATCTTTTTACACCAAAAAATGATAAAAATGTATGATACTCGGAGACTATTAAATCAGATTTTTTTCGGGACCACTCATCGGTGCTATGTAGATCGCAAGTAACGTAAGTATTGTTATAGTATGGTTTGTTCAAAGTACGACGTAGTAAACGGTACCGATCGATCTAAGATTTATTAACCCACTCTTAGGTAATTGAGCATGAGGAGCATATTGGCTCGTAAACAGTAATTTGCATTTTCCCAGTTTCGTTTCGTAGTTTCGCTTCAGCGTAGTAAATTTCAGCCTCGGAGCTCGCAACTCGGATTTATTGCGCCATTCTAATGCGGAATTTAATAAGGTGAGTACGAATACGCGAATTTCAACTGTAATTTGCTGACTTTCCATTTTGTACCCTCGGTATTGCAACTTTTGCGAATTGCATACGTCACGTTCTTTTTGAATAAACGCGTAAGTTTGTTATTGCATGCTGAAGACCGCGTATACGTTGGAATTGCAGATTAGAGAAAGATTTATTACATGACCTTCACGAAGGGCGTTGAAATCGAGGATTCGGTGAAATTTACAGATACATCAAAAATCCAATTTAGTCCCAATATAATTTACGTTGGGTATCGTTTCATAATGTGAAGGTTTTAAGATACTTGCCTGAAACAAACACGAGGATTTGGGATTGAAATAGAGCTAAAAATGTATGTATAAACTTTTGTATCATATAAATTGTGTAATGTCGTATGTTGATAGTAAAAGTTTAAAGGAAAAGATAATTTTATTGTTTTCGGCGCATTGAAATAAAAGCTTCTTGTAAAAAGTATTTTTTCTTTTAATTTATTTTACTAACTATTAATAAATTAATTTGTGGTACTAATTTAAAATAGAAGTAATTTAGGCACTTAATAAATCACAAGTTTATCAGTAGGGCCACGTAGGCAATAAGTAAATATATGACGGCGGACAGCCGGCAGTCTTCCCGACGCCGAGTGTTGCGTGTGAGGCATTATTAACGAGCATGCCTTGTGTCTGGAGGGCGCTTGGGACTCTCACCACCGAGCAGGAAGCGGGGGGCTGATTAATGTGTTTGTCACACAGTCGGCTTCAACGCTTCAGTCCCACTTTTTCAGAGAATTGGAAGCTTGGGAGCGCAGCATCGGGTTTTAGAATTAAATAATCCCGTATAATATAGTCGATGATGCGTCTCTTAGTGATAATAAAATGAGTGACAAACCAACGCTAAGCAAAGCTCTAATAGTTTAGTGTTTAATTGAAATTATTCATAATCACATTTAATTGCATTAGTAAATACAATTAGATGAAGTTGATTTGACTGATATTGATAAGTCTATAGTAATCGTGTAGGTATTGTAAGTGATTATGCGCCGATTATTCTGGCTACTCGATAATCAGCAGTATAACGCATAATTCATTCGTGGGTTGAATAATGACTGTCTCATTATGAACAAATACAAGTCTGTAATACAAAAAAGTAATAGAAAAATTTATGTATGGTATATCTATTGGGAATTACTTGGGCTATAAATAAAATAAATCATTTTTCTAGCGTGCCTTTATTTTATTTTAACATCACGCCAACCAAAAATGCTTCGTTAGGATCCTTTCTGCATATTTCAATCGATGCAATGTTTGTTTTGAAATCAAATAATGGAAATTTAAATCCACATTCAGCCGCTGATGGAATATCAAAGTGCAGAACATAGATCAAGAGTGAACCGAGGCAGTTGGATTGTAGTTCCGTAGTATCCCATCAACTAATATTAAGCAATCTAAATATTTATATCGCGACCAACTGGATTTTCTGCTTCTTGCATGCTGTAGAGGGCGACTACAGCTGGCGGTTCCTTTTGTTATTATTAAATAGCATTTATAAGAAGGTCCAACGCTTTGCTTGGGTACTAACTCATCCATCAATCTGTACTAAAGTGGCGTAGTGGAGAACGGTTCGTCCTTTCTTCTTGTAGATCCACCCTGATGAAAGGCAGATTTTTATACGATTAGGTGAAATAAATACTGTGTCTTCATCTTGTTTCTTCAGTGGGGTGCTTTTGGATTTGTTTTCCAAACTATATTCTACTCCCCTTGAAGATTGTTGTGTCAAACTATCCTAATTCAGCTATATAATCATACTGGCAGTACCATTGCATTCGGCACCTGATAAGTGGATTCACATTAGAAGAAAGGGACAAAAATGTACGGCGCTTGATCTTTTAAAGATCGTCCTTCTTAATTTTCAATTAAGGAACCCTACATGATTGAAGTAGCACAAAGCTACGCATGACGAGTTTAGTAAAAAAAGAAACTGAATTGAATATTGATGATGGGCCATACAAAAAGTTCCAATGCAATTCAAATACTCGTTACGAATTTATGCGTTCGCGAGATCAATAACAGATCGGGGACGGCTGTTGTACTCGGATACCGTGGAATGCGTAACTATCATGATGACATGGCCATATAGCGAAGAAACATGAACAGAAGATTGAAAATCATAAAATACTTGTTAAATCTTATTTCCTTGCTCTATCTTTATTCTTACTGACAATGCAAAAAATATACATATGTCAACTATTATCCGTCGCTATCCTTATAGGTCCATTGCTTACGTATAAGGCTCTGTCTTAATTGGCGTTTTGGGCTTAAACTTTTTTGATCGACCAGATGGTCTGCCTCAGTTGTTCGTTCATTATTATAGATGGAGGGTTTCCTTTGCCAAATGTTTAAGTTACACACATGTATCAGTCTTCGCCCATTGTTTAAGTTGTGACTGTATCATTACTTAAATAAACATAATATGGTTTGACATCGTGAGATTGTAGTCTTCAAAGGATCCAACATGAAAGGTATAAAAATTTACACGTTGGATAACACGCAGTGCTTAGTGCCAGGATATTTGCTTGTAAGCTGGCGTCGCGCCAAACGGTATTCCGCTTAGCATGTTCTCGGTTTGAGGTTAGAGTCGAGTGTACTTAACGTTGAGGATTCTTTTGGGTTATTTTGAGATCCGCGACAAACAGGGCTGTAATGTTCCCTTGTATGCGTATTTGTTTCGCCGTCGTGGTTATAAGCTGCTAATATTTTGAAGTGAAGTACTTGAAATGATTGTGCGGGTATTGATTTATGGTAATTGCTCAGACAGAGAAAATTTATGGCCAGCTTGGGAGAAAGCTGATAATTTTCCCTATAGATGGACAAGGAACCATCCATAAAATTGCGGCTATTTAACAGGGCTTCCATAGTACTAAAAAATCTTAAAAGAATGGTAGTGAATATTGGATCCAGCGGAATTGCAATTTACTTGAAATATTTCCATTACATTCGAAAAAATAAACTTGGGTTTTTGAAGAAGGATGGACAGCTTACTTTTTGCAGTATCATAATAGTGGACCAAAATACATCGCGGTTGTTGAAATCGCTTCAAAATATCGCTTTATTATTAAATTAAAGATTTTATTATTTTATTATGTGATATCCCTAGCTTATCTATATGGACATCAGAAAGTCCTCCTGATATGACAATAATAACTGTCTCAATTTCTCTCTATAAACAACTTATTGAAATATGTATGTCGTTCCCTTAAGAAACCGGTCGGTCACAATATTGTCAGAAAATGTCAAAGCCCCAGTAAGTAATTGCTTACGGCATTAAAATTTAAAGTCGTTATTAAAATTCAAAGCAGTGCCGTAGCTTTTGCGACGCGAAAAACGGAGCCGGCAACTTGTTGACCCTTGTCTTATTTGTTTCTTAACCTAAATAGTTCCTCGTTTATAATTTTTTCTTCGTTAGGATAAGTAGAGTTAAGATATTCGAATGAATGTTAACGTTTGTTGACAATCGGCCAAGAAACCAGTTATTAAGTGTATTTGATGTTGCTTAATGGCTTAATTATGATTAAAACAAGCACTAGGATCTAAGCAAAGTTATATTTTTGTTAACAGTTTCTTCGCTTCTTGGCTTAGTTATCGAATCTGAAACGACAAGTCTGTATCGGATTTACATCACAGTATCACTTTGCGCCCTGACTGCTAAAATTTATTTGAAGGTTATGTGAGAGTTGCTTTCAGTATTACATTTCTTTTCTGTATCTTTAGAAACATTACGTAATATCGTCGTATATTTATTTTACACTACCATATATTACTACTACTCGGGGAGTTAAATTTGAAGTTAAAACTTTAAGAACTGGACACACTGTCAAACTTGCCTCGGAAGCGCACTGAACTCTAAAAGTCTCGACTTTCCGTTGAAATGTTCCACGCGGGAAATCATTGTGCAAACGTAGATGTTTATAAAATCCGTTTAGAGAAACTTTACATATTTCAGGGACTGATTAAGGAATGCCCCCGTTCCCCCAAGGGAAAATCTTCTTTTTCTTCTACTCTCCCTTTGCAGGTTATGTGGATTCGAACTCACTAAAAACCTCTCGGCAACTATCTGGTAAATGAAATTGGGTGGCTCTGAGATCTCGTGTGAACAAACTAGGGTTTTGTCTTGTGTATCTTTTAGACTCCTCCTGCGGCTGCTCTTCGCAGCTTTGATTATAACGGTGACGAAGCCAGATTGTGACCCGTTGTCGCCGTCTCCACGTAAATCGGCTCTCTCCTGATCTCGCTCGGCGATCTCCTTCTCTACCAATATGGTTTCACAGAAGACCAGAACATTCCACGCAGCTTTTGATGCCTGGATGGGGGATCGCTAGTGACAAAAAATTCTTGAGTATTACCGTGCTTCGGAGGAAGCCGTCGGTTTCGGCTTCCGAATTCTTCGGGTGGCTTAAAAACCAACATACATAGATTGGCCATTAACTTATCTAATCTTAAGATTTTAACTGAGACACTTTTGAATTGTATATTAGTTTTTATTTTAATAAATGCATAATCCATTTTTTGTCTTTTTCTCAATCCGTCTTCCATAACAGTAATTTGACTCGGTATTTTTGTAACTTACCAACATTACGGGTCGATATATTCTAGAACTCTGTGTCCTGGGAAACAAATTTGTTCCCTCGAGTCAGAAGTTACTATAGAAGTTTTACTGAGAAATTTCTTAGTAAGACATGTTACATATTATGTAGTAGTTATTGTTGTAAATAAATGTGTTTAGTTTTTAAAGAACTCGTAAAAACCGACAGATAACAGAATCTAATTTAGTAATGTTATAACGTACTCGGTAAAACTGAAAAACTATGTTCTCGAGGGGGTATTAATCGTGCCAAACTTAATAGCCCCTATCAACTACGCATAGTTCGCGGTGCGGTATGAAAATTTTGGGTAACCAACCTTGACTGTCCTCAAAAAAAGGTGATTCAACCGGCAAGTAGTCCAGAAAGTCTATAAAGTTTGCCACGGGTCACACAATATTTAAACGCATTGGTCACGTTTCTTGAGGTAAAGTCCTAGCTTTGGTTAGTGGTTGATAACGTGTAAATATTGGTTTCCCTAAGCGCTATGTATTTCTTTAAAAATCGGATCACTGGCTTATTTTTAGAACACAGCAACTCCAATAGTCTCCTGGCGTTGTCTGAAGGGAGCGGCAATCACTCATCATTAAAGGGATGGTGCCAAAAACACATGTGTATGTTCGCATTTGCGACATCACAACGTAGCATCACAAATATAAAATGTTGGTAAGCAGATTTTACGTGTAAATGGTATCGCTGTTGCCTGTCGAATTTTCTGGTAACAGCTTACCTACGTTGAAGATTTGGACCGCAAATCGTTACTGTAGCTATGCATTTTTGGATTTGTCAAATGCGGAACAGTTTCGCTCTATGTAGATACTCTTAAAGTTTTAATACTGCCAATGTCCAATCACGAGATTTTTTCATTAAATGTTTAAACCTCAGCTATTTTGTAGCTGAAGTATTGTTACATTTTGACGTGATTGATTATTCATGATACACATCTCTCTTTGGTTACTAATACCCATTTTTTCTGTTTGAAGATTCAATGGTAATCTGTCCTGTTGTTTTCCAGATCTAAAAATCTCAATAGTACTATACAATCAGTAACGTCCGTGTGATCTGTTTTGTGTCAATATCGGGTCTGGCTTACCGCGCCGAACCCCCGGGAAATCACGATATGGCGGCCATTGCAGTAGGTAACAGTTTGTGGGATTGTGATGACGGTGTAAGTCGCCGTCGAGGGTGCTATCTTTTATGAATTTTCGTGGCGAATCGTTTTTGTTTTTGTTTTGCCTCCAAAGTAATAACAACAAAAGTTGAAGAGTACAATGATTGTATTGGATTGTTATTAGGTAATATCGAATAGTATCCCCGTATAAAGAGGTAGATAAAATTATCAGCGTTGCAGTTTTACATGGACTTGTTGCTCTACCTGAAAACTTACAATACACTCGATTTTTAAAAAGGATTACATCAGCATCATATTTTCAATTCTCTGTTAACGCGAGTAACAAATAGCTGGTATTTTTAAAACCGGACATTTTACAGTTTTCTGTAAAAAACACAATTAAGAAAGTGAAAGAATAAAGTGTCTAGAATACCCAAGAGTTATTTTCATAGAAAGAAGTACAAGACAACATCGTAAAAGTTTTCTTTAAACAAGTTAATTTATGTGTTAAATAAAGCTTGGTACAATCTATAGAAGAGTTCCCGCCTTTAGTGCAAATTTTTACAATTTGGAGGTTCCTTGGTTCTTAAAAAACTTTCTTAACGTTGTTTTCTAAAACATTTCGGTTGTAAATTATAGTTCATTTTCTCTTGTTTTTGTAATTATGCATGTTCGCAGCCTTTGAGAATTCGACCAGGTCTTTATAATCCCAAGTTCGTTTTAAATTACTAGGCACAAATCAGACTTATTGCTTTCAGTTACTAAAAGCTCTCGGAATATAACGACATTGCAATATTGTTAAATTTTAATTAATGACTCAATATGTTTTTGGTGCCATATTTTAATTATCCTTACTGTTAGTAAATAATTATCGTTAATTTTCTATTGGTTTATTTGGGTTAAAATTTGTTTGTAATGATTGTATATTTTCAAGGTTTCAAAAGTCCTCTAAGTACGTTAAATTTATAATTGATTATTTTCAGTTTAAACCAATTTCAGTGTTCTATGTTTTTCATCGATGGATTTGACACAGAAATAATGAAAAAGCAAGCAGGTAGGTATAGGTGTTATGGTCTAGTATAAGACCTATGAATCTGAAAATATACCAGGTAATCAACCTCAAGTTCATAGGTACGCATTACCCTTATTTCAAAAGTTTGAGATGGGACTCATTTTATCCAGTCCCAGATTTTACTCCTACTAGAATTTATAGGCATTCTTTAATATTCATGATGCTCGCATAGTGAATTAATATGCTGTAACATCGTACTACACTTTATTAAATTTCATCATTCCGCACGATAGTCCACTTGGCGTATCAGCGAATTTTAACCAGCCACTGTTCAGCGTAGAAAAGGCACATTATAATAATTTGAAAGAGGTTCGGAGGACCGAGACCTACAATGAAGGGTCTGCCGTCTCGCTTAATATTCTCGCCGTGCGCAACGTGGACCGCCATATTTTTTTCTCGAATATATTGCTTACGTCACACGATTGGAAAATGCTATCAGCTTCAAGATTCCCGATGTTAATATCATTCAGAATAAAATTAGCAATACAAGCAATGTTGTTATCATCACAAACAGATAAATAGAGTTCTGTAGATATCGATCTAATGTTCTTCCTTTAACGTTGTGAAATTATTTTTTTATGATATCCATTCGAGATATATTTTTGAATATTCGACGATGAAAAGACGCATATTGTGGGTACCTTGTTGTTTCTAAATGATGGAATATGATTTTTCCGATTCACAGGACATAGACCACGCTTTCACGTAAATTCCAGAGCACTAAATAAATCTGAATACGATGATAGAGGCACAAGTAAATCTGTAGCACCTTTTTCGCTATCTCAATTATTATTATTATTTTTAATCCTTTGTTTACTTCACTGGAAATAGTAATACTATTCAAAGGGTATCTGAAGGGTCGTGTAAAGAAATTGAGCAACCTGGGTTAAGAATACGATCGACGCACTAAGTATTTTGCAATATTTTTTGTTTCAAATTATATTATATAATCATCAGTTTATAACAGTGGTAATTGTATAGATTTGAGTAGAGATTTTTGTGAAATATAGCAACAGACCTGTAGTTAAAGTAACTTTCGCATTGGGTGTGTTTCAAATCCATAATTTTGGGTAGAGAAACCCAAACCTTGGAAGTAAGTGAAGCTTGATAGCCGCTGCGGACTTATTTTGTCTCGTGTGGCCTACCAACTGTCGTAATGGTTCGTTGTTCCATGTTCTGTGTTTACACAAAACCCTCAACCACGACTAAAAGGAAGCAAATGTTTTCTCTCCGTTTGGTTTGGACTTTTAGGATTCCGCAATATGTTTAAACCGAAACTGTTATAATTGGAATTCAATTTCGTTCTCGGTGACATATTGTGTTCTGAAACTTTGTTATACATAATATTCACAGGTAGAGAAGCATTTGAATGAACAGCAGACCAAAAAGGGATGAATCACCATACTGTTTAAAGTGATACAGACCGATAAAAGATCCAAATAGAGGGTTAGGACGGCCTAAGAAAAGGTGGAAAGAAGGTATGAGAGACGATATGAATGTAGAATAGAAGTGACGGGCAAAAGGAAGAATGGAAGCACAAGACATAATAGATGTTGATAGTATAAAGTAGGTTTTGGGTGAGAATGGCATGCAATATTGTTTTTTCCTATATTACTTACAAACATGTTTGTGTAGAAAACATAAAGTTCTCAGTTATCTGTCACATTGATATCTAGCTATGAATTGAATTTAGGTTCTTCCGCCCAACAGAGGAGAAGAAGGTGCACTTCTGAGTTACGGGGCAATAAAGGAATGAAAATAATTTTGATTGCGATATATTTCTTAATCCCCACGATGGAACCCGTTACGGTCCGACACGCACTTAACGTTAATACGATTTTTGGCTGCAGTCATAGGTGCACATTGTTCGGAGGCCGGATACTGTTATGACGGGCGAGCCCTGAATGGGGATGTTCAGAAAAAAGTTAGGTGTTCCCTATTTTGGCGAAACGTGCTCGTATTGAGTTTTATGGAACACGTTTATACAAATGCGGCCGGAAAAGTTTGCTAAAAATGTTTACCGAATGCTGGGTTTTTGTTAGCGATATCGCAGACGGAGCATAAAGGCGTTCGTTTTATTTCCCCTCTTTATCAAGCGGCGGTTGTCGCCGGCGTATGAATTAAAAAATTCGGTTTTCAAGCGACATCTTTTAATGTTTTTTTAATGTCTCATTTATCGCCTGTTCCATTCTATTATGGCGCACTCCCGTCGGATTGCCATCCGTCGCTACAACTGATCTTCGCGACAATAATAAACGATCAAGCTTTTAAGTGTGGAAACTGGCAGTAGGAAAGTCTGTAAAAAAGATTTATGTTGGATTCGATGGATACACATCGATAGCACTTGATTTATAAGTAGTTACTTGTTTCCAGAAAGTAGTGGGTGTTGTTTTTATATCTTTTGAAAGAAATTCGGTACGTTATTGTTTTTTATTTTAATTGATAGTATCCACCGACGTTCCACACACGTAAATTCTAAAACATTCAGACGAATAATCGCGTGGAGTAGTAACATTTAATGCATTCTTTGTTTCTGAGAGGGTGTGGAAATGAGAAATCGCGCTACATTTAAATTCCCTATAGAATTGCTTGTAAAGCTTTGTTGTCTCCAATTAGAATGTTGTGTAAAAACTGTTATAATGAAGCCTCAATCGAAAGACAGTTTTGTTGCCGTTGTTTATTGAAAAATGTTGTGTGGATATTTCCTTTCAATACGTTTTATACTGTTATAAAGAGGATAGCGGTTTTCATGTGACTGATTCATCGTTCATCAACGCCGATATTAAACAACCTATGCTAGAATAATAAAATTTAGGCAAAACCTTTCTTTTATGGTCCAGGCAAGCAATAAGAAAGGATTGGATAATTCAACTAAAGGTGTAAAATGTTCGTTGAAACTTTTTATGGGGTGGGAGAAAACACATTGTATTTTAAATTAAACCTTCGTATACGTCTTTATTAAGAAACTAAGTTGATAAATGATTTTACAAATATTGTTGTATTTCATTGTGCTCTGAACGCATGTCGGAATAATTTAGACTCAGATTATCCACATATTACATTATGTAATGTTAATCATATGTTAGGCTGTAAATTTCAAGTGTAACGTGTAATTTGTGAAAAGGAAATAATTTTAATTTATATTAATTTACTTTATTTTTATTCTCTATTTAAAAAATATTCTAATTAAACGATTAATACATTACAACATAGCTATACGAGCGAACACATGTTTACTTTTCCAACCAAAATAAAAATCAATAAGACCAGTTTTTTCGACTAACCCCAATGCCTTTACACAAAGGAAATTTTAATTTATGGAGCAAACAGTCCCACGAATAGTTTTCTTTTCAGAAATTGCGAACATAAAATACTGTAATCTGACGACATAAACCCGCGACGAAGGCGCCGCATTCGGCAGCTAGTTTCGGAGGGTGTAAATATTCCCCCATTGTGGTCAATAAATCCACGTCACGCACACCTCCCCGGTTAGTGGCCATCGTTATTCATAAACCAAGCTTCACTAACTTCATTGTAGAACTTATAACTGAGTAAATTGCCGCTGTGATTTGTGTAAAACATCTATGTTATGTGTGCACGATAAAATATAAATTTGTATTTTATTGAATAAAACCTTTATCGTAAAGCAGTGGTGAACCTAGTATTGAAGTGCTCTATGATCGAAATTTAAAACTAGAAAAAAAAGAAACGTTTGGTAAAGAATTGACAGTTCAATACTAGCCTCTCGCCACTGCTTCAAGACACACCGAAGAGAGAGCCTTTAATTTACGAACCCAAAAATATCTATTAGGAATCGCTGGGATATAGTAGCAGCTGACACCACACCAGATAGTTCGTTACACTATGTTTGATAAGTAATTTTCGTCAACCAATTAATGGCTACTAAGCACGGGTTCTCATCTCTGACGAGATCTAGAGCATTCTTCACCACACTGCTTCACTGCGGTTTGGTGGAGAGTTAATGGCGAACCCAAGGATAGGAAGTTTTTCCAATCCCGAAGGGATCCGGCGAGGATCAACGACTGCTATCTGCGATAACAACCGGGACCAAGGAACTTAACATGCCCTCCGAAGGACGGAAACGTTCAAGAAATTTTTATTACTAACGGTCACCCATCCAGGTACTCACCGCGATCGAAGTTATTTAACTCTAATATGTTGTAATGAATGTTTCTTAGCTTTTAACACATATTTTTTTTAATAAATATAGACTTATAATGTACTATGTATTAAAATTATATTATGCAACGTTAAATTTCAAGAAACAAAACGTCTACTTGAAAATTGTTACTGAAGTCGCGTGATCGAGCAGTTGATATCGAATGGCAATCTGACACAGAACTGTAAAATAAAACAAAGAAGTCAACAGTTTCAACTCGAAAACTTCTACTCTTACAATAAGATTTAAGTTTTCTTTTTGAATCGTCTCTAATGAAATGACTGCACTCCAAGCAGTATTTAAGTATAAGGAAAGATATCGCTCCGTTAGTGAACATTTAAAATTTTTTGGGTATTTAATAAGTTTGCTAGTTATACATCAGTAGGTAATAAATGCTAAATTAAAATAACAGCCGATCGGGCTGATCCTCCTTAAAGTTTCTTTAAATGCCTAACAGCCTTCTAGGAAATCAAAATTCGTCTGTAATAGAAACTCCTGTTAAAACTGAGTGGTCTAATCAAATGCGGTTGCTTCATATAATGTCTTTATACTTAGATGCAGTGTACATGTATACTGCACTAAAATTAAAATGACTTAGTCAAAGGAACCTCTTTTAAAGATGTTCAAAAAATCTGTATTAAAGTCTCTAACAACATTTTTAGTTTTAAGCTTTAGGGATTTTGCTGTAGTTAATAAATTACGGTGTGGAATACTAAAGTAATCCTTACTCTCATTAACAGATAAACAGTAATTAGTTTACTAAAAATTATGTAAAATTGTATTTTACTTAGAGACAGAAGCCGTTACGGCACTTATACAGGAATATATTGCACATTTAGGTTTATCAGCGAAAGGAAGTTTTTGGGGAACGTCGATAAACATTAATGTATTTATCACGAAACTAAGACAAGAGATTATTTTTGGTTTCTGTCCTCTATGGTATTTATAAACGATGCAATAAATGAGCCCTTGCCTTCAACCCATTAATGGCCCAGTATTGAGTAAGAGTCTTTCATCACTGAGGAGGTTTAGAACATACTCCACCATGCTGCTCCAATACGGATTGGTGGAACAAAAAGGAGATAGTGATATAAATAATCGATTTTTTAAAGTAACAGACATGAAATGTAATTTTTATGCATTTATAAATCCGTTCTAAGTAAAAACAACAACAAATCGAAAATGCACATTTTACAGGGCACCCATTTTTAAGTATAAGTTTAATCTGTAAATTCTGATTTTATGTTAATAAATACTTTTTTTATCTGAATATGTATTCGTTTGCTTTGAGTTTTCAGATCATTATGAGTTGAGTAATCCTAATGCGTAAATAAAAAATATATAAGCAAGTCGACTTATCAACTTATTCACGCCTGGTACGGAAATATACTAATGTTTATTCGACGTTTCCCAAAACTTTTGCATTTTTTAGATAGGCCCTTGTTAAAGGTGCAACATTGAAGCTATAGCGAAAGTATTAAACGCGTTTATTTCGCAGTTCGGAAGTTCAGGGGTCGGAGAACCAGACAGCCGAGGGCCCGCGCGGCCATACATCACAATCGCTCCTTATGCCGCGACAGAAGTTTCACTGCGAAAGGTTTAAGCGAGCTTTAACCCCTAAGATAATGTTTACGTTATCAAAGATTTTGGTATCGCTGGTGATAATCAGTTTTTGTGGGTTGAGGGAAGTGAAGGATTGGGGTGTTAGGAGATTCATCGAGAAGTCCGAACCAACGTTCCCTGCTTGGGGTGCGCTCTGCCTAGCAATGGATATGTCGCTGTGAATCTCGTATTTAAGGCATGTAGTATTTTCATTGCCAATGGTACTTATGTTTGACTTATTATCGGCTTAGATAGGCTATCTTTCTAATAAACCGTACGATATTTCTACGTCTTTCTGTGGTACAGTAGAAAAGTTACAACTAATACACATGCTCCAATATATTTATGGTTGGCAACGCGTTGAGGACGTTTTTGATATCACTGACTTCTATGCCAAGGTGGCATAACATCAGCTATTTCGAATTCGATAGAATAGAGTTCTTCTGGAAACCTCGTATAGTTTTTAATAGCAATATCTGCGCATCGACCGGGTCCAGGTTTATACCCGGCCGGGGCCGACTTACAGACGTGGATGGATGATTCGTGTTTTTGGTTGGGTATTAGTGATGTGCATATATTCGAGTTGTCCACATTGCACTCAACAGGATGAAACCTATTGCCGGGATATGAATACATAGTGTTTGTTTATTAAAAAAAACCTACGGAGAATTGCTCTAAACTTTGCCCCTAAATATAAGTAGTCGACGCGTTCCCTTTAATAAAAGTAAATACAGGCACTTGCAATTCTTTATAACACAATATGTCAGCAATTTCCCGATTGGATGTGACACCTAACGAAGCTATTGTTTCGTTAATAACTTTTAATAGAAATGGTAAACAATAAAGTCTCCAAAAACTTTTATGACGGGAAATTAAATGTACGGTGGAGGGCACTTTGATAAAAGCGATCGCGAATGCGAAGTGTTCTCAATCCCGATGGCCCTCAAAAGGTAG
Source organism: Carystus phorcus (assembly GCA_018248895.1). Lineage (NCBI taxonomy): Eukaryota > Metazoa > Arthropoda > Insecta > Lepidoptera > Hesperiidae > Carystus > Carystus phorcus. Next base: position 17,114 of record DWJN01001132.1, read on the forward strand.
GCTGTTCTTAATAAACATACATTTTTTGTTTTATTCAGCACTTTTAAATTTTCAACATTTAATAACAATATTGGATAAATACTTCATTAATTTCTTTTGTGTATCGTGCTCTGTTTACTTTTTTGCCATGCAATTTGTGGAATGGGCTTCCTTCCGAGGTAATCCCGGAAGGTTATGAGGTTCTTCAAAAATGGTGTAAAAAGATCTCTCCTTCAAAGCCGTCAGTGCAGTGGTGGTGGTGGTACTCTGGTGTTGCTGATGTCCATAGGTGACGGTGACCACTTACCATCAGGTGACCCGTTTGCTTCTACGTTATCCTTCATATAAAAAAATTGAATAAAAAAATGATCAACGGATTCATGATGGTGAGTGATCACATCAGATCGCCAGTCGCCTGCTGACATTAGGAACATCAGGTCTGTGTGGGATATAAACAGTGTCTAATTTTGTGAGTAAAGATGTCTTTAGTGTGTCGTAATACAGTGCCTAAGAGCGTGAAACGGACTAGACGTAAAGTTATTAGGCTTATCTATCATTATTGTATGTCAAGTGTCAGCTGTCAATAGTTTCTCCCCGCCACTGCAGTCTCGCCGTAACCATGATCCATGTAACTGGTTCGAAATATGTAGTATATTAGTTCATAATACAATATTATGCCTTTATTTCTCACCCCTCTGATGTCACGTGACATAATTTAAAAATGTTTGAGAAACTCAATGAATGTCCTATTTATATACAGCTACAAGGAATGAAATGTATACATTAACAAGTTTTAAATTAACATAAAACAGAAGATCGAGCTTTGTTTCAAGTTACTAATTATCTTACTGTTACATAGTTATATACACATTTCTATCGTTTCACGGTAAAGAAACATACATAATTATGAAAAATATCTGCCGTAGAATTTCAGATGTAGGATATTCTTCCAAAGAATTGTTACTGTTGTATCCGTGCTTAATTTTCCATTGAAACGAAAACAATGGTTTATCTCAACGGGATGAAATCAGCGAAGGAAAAATGGTTTTGCGTGTGCATTGTTACACGGACGGAGACGCTCGATGAATTGCAGTAATTTAAGTAATTGGAGTACGCGTCGGAATAAAAACTTAAGGGCGCGTTGAAGCTATCCTCGGGGCGTGGAATAAACGGGCGTTTTGTACGCCCTTCCTCAATACATTCTTGACTGGCCTTATTACAAAATGTGGACTAGCTACAGTACCAGTTTAAACTATTAGACCATGGACTAAACAAAAAAACGAAACTAAAATAAACCTTAGCTTAAAGTACATATATTATTAAAGACAAGCCTATACTTGATAATCGTGGTTTAGACCTTACTTTGTAATAAGGCGGGACGAGTCTAACAGAAATATATATTTTTTTTGCTTCACTATTTAGGAAATTACGTTTGTGAGTATCAGAATCCGACTTCCATTTTCTTTTTTCATATTAGAATCAATTATTTTCATGCGCAGAAATACAATTACCATGTGTATGTATGGTTTAAAAACTCTTCAGTCAATGAGTCGTTAATTCTTATTAAGAAATTTGTAGGTATTTACGATCTTCATCTTGATAATAAATAGTACCTATGATATAAAGTTGTATATATCTGCATATGTTACTAAAAAACGATAATTTAGTCGAATACTGTAATGTAGATACGAAATACGATTGATGAAATTATTAAACACAATCAAATCACATAAAAAAAATTCAAGCAAGTAGGAGTAAATATCTTACGCATTATTAGAAAAACATAGTTGTTAAATTCAATTATCGAAAACAATGTTTACCGTAGTTTAGTTAGTAGAGACTCTGTTTGCAAAGCTATCAACCCCGGCTTCGATTAACTCAAACTCAAATAATTTATTTAATGTAGGTATTTATGAATACACTGAACGTCAAATGTTTTGAATCTACCACAGTTTCGGAAGGATTCTCGACATACCGATATTTACGTAACAGATAAAATATTTCGGTTTGTATACGTAATGTTATTATCCTGATGCAGAAATATGAGTGTGTAAGTTATGAATTTAAGCGTTTTAGCAAATAGAAATGACGCAGCTTTACTGTCGCTCGTTTGCACAATAGCACAGTGGTACTAAGAGTGTAATTGGAGCGTAGGTGG
>DWJN01001133.1:0-19247 GCA_018248895.1 Carystus phorcus
GGAGTCCTCCATATAGCGCTGAGGCGTGGAGGGGGGTTTAGTGCGGTAAAAATCCCACATAACCCCGTATCGCTCCCACGGCACCGGGTACCTTTTGAAGGTATCCCCCTCGACAAAAAAGGTGAGGCTGACATGGACTTGATAATGGTATTAAACCCCCTTACACCCCAAACTCTTTCAGTCGTTACTTGTTTAGTACTCTGCGATAGATCACTAATATGAAGCATTATCTAACAATCGATCAGTTACATGACCCAAGCCGTAGTTATGAAGCTCTCTCGAAAAAATATACACGCCCAAACCATACGCTGGTAACATTTAAATTTTATAAGCAAATAGGCCTTTCGGTTACCGAATCTGGTCGTAAATTTACTACAATTTATATGGTGCCGCACCGCAGAATTAATGGCCTCCGTTAACGGTACACGTTCTTCTGTCTTCACTCTGATTTTTCACATATTCACCGCCGGTTTTTGAAACGCTGATCAACGAAAAATTAACTAATAATCTCTGAAGATTGTCAAACGTCAATTTCAAATTAAATTCTACTTAAGTTGTAGTAATTGTAAAGTTATTTTAAGTTTTATAACTGTTATTATAGTAAATATTGTTTAAAAGATGTGCAGAAGAGCTTCTTTCGCCGTTCCTTCTCTTTATAAGGCACCCTTCCGAAACGGTGGTAGATACAAAATACTTGACGTTTCATACGTGTATTTATAAATACCTGCATAAAATAAATGATTTGAGTTTGAGACTTTGAGTTTCTCATTTTAAGCTTCAATGTGAATACAGTTAATATGGCGCTAAACGAACCTTGCTACTTGCTTTGAAGCAATTACACGCGTTATATTGTAAAACATTCCTGATATCCGATGTTAATGCAACGGAAAAAGACTATGTCTTCAAGGATTTTTTTTTGCGTCCTTTGGTATTTTCATAATACAACCATATTCACTTTACCAAGGTAGTCAAATTCCGCTAATGTAAATGAGGGTTGAATCTGTCACTGTTGTATTATTCTGCTTACCACATCACACGACTAAATACTTCAAAGACATTTTCACTAGTCACTTCACCGGCAGGGTTAAATACAATTTAAATTAGCTAGTATTTAGTTTATATAGAGCGTTATTTCTAATTAATTACTAACTACGGACTAGCATTCTCCTAAAGGTAATAAAACCTAAACGAACTGTAATACAGTATTTTAATTACAGAGGCTATTAAAATGACTAAAGTTTGTCGCCTTATAATAATCAACATAATGTCGATAAGGTTACGGCTCATTTCGTTGAATATTCAAGTAGCAATATGCAAATACAAAACAGAACTCAGCTCATAAACAATATAATGAAATTCGTTGAAACAAGAAAGTGGCAAATTATGCGACAAATAAACAAATGCAAACCAACCTGAATCATAACAGATATGAGTATGCTAATTTGAATCGTTTGCCGATTTGTTACAGCTTCGTGATAAGCGGAGCGGGTTTTATTGTAAAATACTTAGGTACTATATTATTTTAATAAATCTTCTAATAATACTTGTGTTCGAATGTGTTTAAATATCTCTTCTCGGTCAAGATTTGTGTCCGTCTTTATATGTTGTTTCTAGTATATTGCCGATATGAACTGTTATCAAGTTGGTATTCGACTACTTTGCAATAATCCGCGAGAAAAATGTATGATGGTATATACTTTCAGACATGCGTAGCCCTCCCGCCCACAAAAGGAACATGAAGTTATCCTACTACCTACTATTATTATAAATGTGAAAGTTTGTATGTTTGTTTGTTTGTTTACTTATTTGTTTGTTATTGCATCACGCAAAAATCGATTTTCATGAAATTTGGCGCATACATAGAGGGTAACTATGATTAACACCTAGGATAGTTTTTATACCGGAAATCCCACGGGATCGGAATTTACACGGGAAAAACTCCTACGCGTAATATATATCCTATAGTTTCTAAACAAACATATAAATTTATATTAGACGTCCTCGCCACTTACCATCACGTGGGGTTGACGTCAAGCATTAACTTATACCAAATAAAAAAATATAAATCCAACAAGTCTGTCTCCCCGGAAATCCCGCGGGAGTTACGTGGACGAAGTCGCGGGCGGCCACTAGTAATTTATAAAAGTATATACCAACATATGTACCATCGCCAACACGTGTTTAGCCCGGACACGGAGCATCATCAGGGTAAGTTGACTCTACGAGTGTTAGTCGCTAAGTAGTAAGTGAGCTTTGGAGGGAGGGAAGTGCTACGCATGTCTAAGAGTATATACCATCATATATTTTTTTCGCGGATTGTGCGCCAAATTTACATCCAACCTCAGCTAAATATAAGTCGCCTCTTTTGGTTAGATAAAATGTAGTTTTCTCTAAGCAAATTGTAGTCCACTCTTTTTCTTAGGAAAATAAGAGATTTTAATTGTCTATTGCGACTGAGAGTAGATTTTATTGTATGCCATGCATAAGTCAATTTTACAATTTATGTGTTAGAATATGATGAACGCTTTCGACAGAGAAAATTGGACGAGGTTGATATTTTATGAAACAACGCAAAGCTTTAATGTCGCTTGGTATGTTTCTTTAATAATAAATGTTGTTTTCTTTTTATTATTCTTTATTGTAAACGTAAAATACTAGATTAGGGCTTAAGGATTAACGGTATTGTCTATTTGTTAGCTCTGGAATAAAGATAAAAGTTGCAATATGTGTTAAATTTTTGTCTATGTCCTTATTAATATAATTAGAAATTTATAATTAATTTGGTTAATTTCTTATTGGATCAAGTATAATTGTTATTTTTAGATTCGTCAATCATCCATCATTTATATCAATTTTAAGCTGTGTGTACCTATGACGTTATTGGGGCATCCTAGAATAGTAACTTCAATCATATGCCGACATACGAAGAGCGTCATAAGAGGCAATAGAAGCCGGGCTATTTGGTAGTATGGCTTGATACAAGAATTATATTATGAATTATTTATTTCAGGGACAGACAACGGAACACTTCAAATAATTACAGCAGATGTCTCACGATTGCGGCGATTGTTGGTTAGGTTAGGTTGGTATGATTTTATTTTTATTATGTGACATGAACACCCATGGAAGACACCACTAAAAAGTAAGAAATGAAACAACTTTTAACAAAAAGGAAAACCGACTTCAAAGGGATAAAATTATTTGATGAGGGAAACAGCTTTCACAGCACAGGAAGTCGGTGCCAGTTACTTTAATTGAGGTACCTACTTCCTAAGCAGTTTCCCTCATCAAATTATTTTATCATGTTTTTTTTATATTCGTTAAATATCATTCAGTAATTATGTATATTGAAGTAAGATCACAGCTATTTCTATTATGGACTTTCCATTTCAATGACACATGAAAATAATTTCCGCAAAACAACATTTTTATATTCGTGATTTCTTCGTTCGTGTCTTCTTACCTTCTACCGTTAAGTAAAGGCGAACATTTCGTATAAATTTTCGCAAGTCCCTGAGCAAAATAATCGTATTCTCGCTTCATTTGCTCGCTTCCTTCGCGTAATTTGCTATCTCCGTGTAATCATACCGCCTAGATTTTGTTCTGGTGACGCGGGAGTTTTATATGGAAAATTGTAGCAGCAAAAAGTAAGTGTAAGTAGTAGGAATTTTATCACTATAGTTTAAATACTCCTTTTGTACAATTTCTCAGGATTTGTCAAAGGTTAAAGAATCCTAAATATAAATAATTCATTTGATTGCAATTGATATTCGGGTACAATGTCTAACATAACAAATATGTTTTAACAACTAAAATATAAAATTTGTTTTAATGAGTAACATGGTAAATTTGTCTTAATAACTAACATAGCAAATTTGTTGTAATATCTTGTACCTATATTCAATTTGGCTTGAGAGCCAGCATTTTCGAGTTATTCAATATGTAACATATCGGTGTGTTATTGAACAGGAATAACACGTACTTTCTTTCTTTCTTCCCTTTTCTTTCCCGCAGTATATGGAAGGTTAACAAGTTCCTAATATCCATGAACAATGATACTATCTATCTGAATCCTCGACGGCTAATTTATCGGCTATTTACATAAAAAATACAAAAGCATCCTTGAACATTTCATTTTATTTGCAGATTGTAAGTAAAAATGAGGTTACGGTCCACAAGTTTATGCTCAATAAGCAAGCCTTGTTAAATGCGTCGGAACTCATTAATTTCGTTAGCATTCTTCTGGAAGGGCGAGGGTCGCCCCCAGGGCAGTTGCTGTACATCATGTTACGATCGCAATCCTGAAATTACATTAATGTTTATTGAACCTTACAACTTCTGGGCTTGTTTATACGGAAAGTAATATTATAAAAAGGAAACTTTTGTGAATTTTAATAATAATGAACAACGCTACACGCTCATAGCACACTAGGATATTCTTTATAATGGATCGAATGGACAAAACACAAAGATAAAAAAACAAAATTAATGCGCTTTACCACCGAAGACTACATCACCGCTTACCATCAGGTGGGACTATAGTCAAGCATCAACATATAATTAACTAGATGAACCAGCAAACTTTGTTTTGCCATGTAAATCATTATTTAAGTACTATTTTTATAACCATAAAAATGGTTATAGTATGTTAACCTTAAAAGCTAGACATTATGCTATCGCGGTTTTTATTTAGATCTTTTAGAGGGGAACAATATTGTAATACATGATTTTTGAGTAACTTGCATCGTTTACTCAGCGCACGCATGGAAAGCTCAAAATTTTCCCGTTTTCGCAATGTTCTATAGCCTATAGCCTTCCTCTATAAATGGACTATCTAACACTAAAAGAATTTTTCAAATCGGTCCAGTAGTTCCTGATATTAGCTCGTTCAAACAATCAAACAAACAAACAAACAAACAAACAAACTCTTCAGCTTTATATATTAGTATAGATAAAAAAGTCCACATAAATCTGCAAGCGCTGATCAACGACTGCCTAGGTAGTATGTTTTAAACGTTGGTTGAAGGCCTATATTCAATGTTAAGAAGAGCATTTCAAACAACCTAAATAAATTTCAGATTATATTTGACCCAATTACGTTTCGTATGAATAATTTACAGAAATATAAATACAGTTCCAAGTTATTTAGTGAAGTGTTGGTGACAGAATTTATAAGCCAACTAGAAATACACACCTGATACACAGCACCCTCTGAAATTATGACGGAAAACTTTTGCAAAGTGACAGCATTTTCGTACGAACATTTTGTGGGTAGCCGGAAAATTGTTTCTAACGTGCAGCGACGGAACTCGGCTCGGGCGCTGTTGAAATAAGTTAGAAAATAATGGTATTAATAAGTATAACTACATTCGTAGCCACCTAAATTGACCACCGGGTAGGAATAAGTCAAACTGGATGTCCATAAGTCCAAAGGGATTGCTAATAGGTACATCTAAGCCCAAAAAAGGATAATAACTATGAAGGCCAGTGAGAATGATGTTAGCAAACTCGAGATCAGTCCAACGAATTTCAATACTAGGAAATCAATACCTTTATATCGTCTGTTATTTAATCCACAACAAGTAAGTAGAGCAATTTTGTTTGTTCTCAATTTATGATCTTGTAATTTACAATATTTCGAAAACAAAAGAGACCTTTTTCATGAACCTATTTTTTTTCATTTTTAGTACATTAATAAATATACATCAATTATTATAGATGTTAATTTTCGATTGTTCATTAACAAAAATCAGCAGATCCCAATCGACTGTAAGAGATCGAATTAATTTATCACTAACTACCCGGTCTCGCTTTTCTTCAGTATGAACTATACCTTGTGTACATAAATATTGACTTAAAATTTGTCAGTGTGTTCTGTCAGTGTCAGTTGTCAGTGTGTTTTGTCAGTCTGAATTGTGTCAGTGTGAGAATAAATTCAGAATGTCATACTGTAATTATGTCATAATGCCATATATAGCGCTTACGTGATTGAAACGTGTTTTCCCATGAAAGTGACCAATTTTTTCGCGATTAAAAGGAGCCTATGGCGCTCTCCAGTCCTTGAACTATCACAATACTAAGTAACACTTTTATCCGTTGCTACGTCTTGACGGGAGAAAAGGACAAACGAACAAACAAGCAAACACATTTTTGCATTTATAATTTTTATGCCTCTAAAAAGTTTTATGAGTTCCTACAGAAATATTTCGGAAAAAATTCAGACTTCCAAATTTAAATTAAGGCTCAATAGATTACTAAGAGTAACACTTACCAACACAAGTTGAAGTGTGTATCATAGTGCGTCCATTCGTGGGTGGTGTTTTTCTCTTCTTCAACCAATTTTTTGAAAATTGTGTAGCAACTTTCCCAATACGATGCTTTACTTTCCACGCAGACAGCTAGGTCTAAATATTCTAAAAGTAGAACAGTATATTTATTCTCTCAGTAATAATATTATTATTTTTTTGGGTATAATACAAATACATCAATCATTTACATAGGTATCTCCAATACAGAAAATTCTAGAACAAATATTTATCTCTTACATCAATGTTTTTGTTGAGCGATGACCTAATATAAAACTACTAGGTTCGTAGAATAAATATTATTTACAATACAATAAATTTGTTAGTTAATTGATTGCAATCCACTTTTATTGACTTTGAATTAAAATCTGTATTCATTCTGTCGTTTCTTTAAAACGTAAACACCTATGAATTTAGAGATGCTAGGAAATAGATTAAGATAAATAATTACATTGTAGTCCACTTTAAAAGGTTAGGTACTCCAAAATATTGACTTTATATGGTTTTAACGTAAGTGTAGTTTCAACCCTGCATTGGAATATTTAAGAACGATAATGAAATAACAATCTTATTCAAAAGTTTACTCACGTGTAAGAAACCATTCGTCGTCGCAAATGCTCTTAATGACATGTATGTGACCGTTAATACCTTCTTCATTGAAATGATCTGAAGTAATATCTTTACAATCTGCATTCCAATCGATGGCGCAATTAACTAGATGCTTTATAGCTCTAAAAATAAAGATAAAATTCCAAATAAATCTCTGAGTATGTTCTGGAAATCCAAAAAAAATTTAATTCGTAAAAATAAAACGCCGGGATTGTGTTAAATTACTGATTTTTGTCGTTGTGAGATACACCGAGAAAAATAGTATATGACTTATCTTTAAATTACTTTTGTCGATTCTTTTAAAAATTTCAACTATATTATGATGGGTTAACATATGGCTATCATGTTTTTTTTGGTTTGCCGAGACTAAACTCATATTATAGTATAGTAGTCACTTTCCCCCAAACTCATATCAGAGTACTTGTAGTAAGTAGTAAACATTAATAGTATTTAAGCCTATTGAGTAAGGCAAACAAAATAGTTGTTGGTAAGTGGTGTGAAAAATAAAAACTGTCATTTATCACTGACAAAATGTTAGCTTTTAGAACGTACTGCAAGTCCTTCCTTTTGAATGAATGCTTTGTGGAATAAATGACCTTTAGACACTTTAGACAAAAGTCGCTAAATGGTTAAAATTTTTAGTAGTTGTAAGTAATCTTCAATGCAACATAAAAATTTAAACACCACTTTTGGTTGAAACACAACCTCTATTCAAAAATCAATTTTACAATGAATTAGAGTAACTAAACTATGAAGTTAATAATACTAATGTAAGTAAGTACGTAATGTAGTAAGTAAGTAAATTAATAATACTATTAGACGGGTAATAGTTTGTTTATTTAAACAGCGCCATACTTGCACCAGTCTCCAATTTTCTCTGGTAATGGTGGCGAGATTCTTGTAGAATTGTATATGAATGCCGCTTCAACTGTGCAATTGAGAGCGAATCTTGAAAAATCATCGCAGTTAACACTTTTTGATGGTACATATTTCTCCCTTTCCTTTGTTAAAACGGTCACTGGTTCAAACTCAACTTCGTCAGTGGGCATATAGTTCTTGTGAGTAATATCCTGGTAGTCGTTTACGTCTGAAACTTATGATACAGTTTTTAACGGTACAATTATCTCATAAGTAAAAGTAATCGGAACGTCCTTTGTTATAAATTCCCTTTTATCTATACTCGATTATAATAAAACGGTAATACAAGTAGATAGATGTATTTAAAAATATCTGTTGTGTGCCTGTACTCGTATTTTCATTAATCTTAGAAAGAGCTATTTGCTTTTCGAGTTTACTGATTTACTCTAATAAACTTGAGGTCATAATAGTATTTTTTTATTTCATTCGTATTAAAAAACCAAAGACGACTAAGGATTCTCAAATTGTAGTGAAAAATGATAATATAGTTAAAAATTTAATAATAAACGTCAATTCTGGTGTAAGCATCATTGTAGAATCAATCAAAATTATAATAACAAAAGTGCAGCAATAATTAAAATTAGTCTGAAGGTATGATTGAGCAAAGATTTAAGCTTCCGAGCTGATAAAATCGAAATAATGTGCAGCATTATGGTATCACGCGTCAGACTCCTAATAGACTTAGTGAACTATGAATCAGCCTTACGGATGGAACAGAGACGTAATTGATACGATCATTTACCTGCCTGGTTTCCTAACACTATAATAGTCAATCGTGAAATTAAATTACGGGGCATAAATTTGCCATATCGGTGCTGTCCAAACCCCAACCCCATATCAGTAAATCTGTGTGTCGTCTGCTCATTTGCTAGTTGCATAAAAAATAACTAAGTTATGAAGCTAAGAGTTATAGGAACAAATATCTATTTCTAAAAGAAGATATCTAAGGCTTCGATATTTGTTTCAATAAGGCACACCATGATCTGCAGAGATTGGTCTGTATTCTAATATACAAGAAATAATCTATTAACAAAAATTATCTAATTTTAAATTATAAGTCCCCAAATAAAATTGTTAATTATTTGAAATATTTTGATACCTCAGACAGGTCTACTTTACGGTTACGCATAAGACCTATAAAAGCTACTGGAGGCTTATTCGACCTTCGTCAAAATGCGGTTACAAACTTAGCCTCTTTGTTGCTGTCGTGAATTTTGTCCCAATTAAAAGATCCAATGTATAGTCGCATATATAAACGTTATAAAACAAACTCACAAGCTGCGCTCAGAACATCCATGAAGAACAAAAGAGTAAATAAATACAAAAACATTTCGCGATTTTCCTTGCCGTAACCATTTCTGTGAATAATTTGTCAGTCATAAGATTAATATATCCACAAAGTCAACGATCGCGTTTGTTGTTTGAAACGTCAGTTTGAAGCATGAGACATAATGAAATAATGACGCTACATTATTACCATCGAGTCGTTTGAGTTGAGATCTGTGCATGAATATTTTTATAAAAGTATTAATTGGAACTGTTGACGAGAACAAAGATTTAAAACATTTGAATCATTTATGTTTATTGTAAATTTATACAGTAAAATTATAAGAAGTGAGACAGCGGAATGATGGTAGATTAGAGAATGGTGGTGTCGCGAGTAGTGGGGGGCTACACGCGTCAAGTGTAAAATAAATTGCGTACTTATAACAAGTACATTAGGCGCAATGTTGCTTAAAGGTACGACAGCCAGTGGTCACTGACCACGTACCACAACCAGCCAATCGTGGTGGTGGTTTGAATATGAGCCTTATTAATAAAAATTATTAACCCACCAGCATAGTAACACAACGTATAAGGCCTGTAGAAGAATTAAAGTGTTTAATCGCTTTAATAACTGAAACACATGAATACATATAACAATAAAATACCCCTAACATGATTAATGAATGACATTTTATTGAATTTGAATTAAAACTCATTCATTAATCTATTAAACTATTTGCACGAGGTGAATAATTATTATCAAAGGGTATCAGTAAATGTTGAGTTTCATCGAATCATTTTTATCGTATTGCTACATCTGAATACCTTAAGGTTGCTTTAAGTGTTTCAAGATCAAACAGAATTTTACGGCACATTTTATCCAGATCTTATATAAAAGCATAAAGGAAAACTTCGCAATAAATATTTTGTAGCAGTAACCAGGCTATGTGATTTTATTTAAAAAGGCTTTTTGCACCCGTATTTCTAGATTCAAGGGATTTTGCAATGCTGCAACAATTCAGTAAAACATTAGTAGCTGTAACATTAGTAGGTGTAACAAACATTAGTAGGTGTCTTTAAACCTGTTTCCCCAAGGTAGCACTAGTTTACTATTGCTTTGCGTTTCTCAGGGGATTTACAAAACGGAACGGGCTGGTTGTTTTCATTGGACTTATTCCGCCTGATTATTTTATTCTAACTATTCAGGTTACTTAAAACTTTACTGTCTTGCGTAAATATCATCAATCCCTATCGACATCCTACATTAGGGACTTGGCACCATAGATTCCAACGCGATTCAGTGGGCTACCCTCGAGTAAAGTAGACGTCAGTTGAAGAATTCCTTACGGACAAAATATTTTGAAATTTTAAATCTTGGTTTTCCCGTTAGGAACACGAAATTCCTATAGCATTTATTTATTTGCTTTCACGTACTTATGTTTGCTTTGTCACAACGTAACAATAGTAGATACCAACTATAGTATACCTTCTCAATATTTTAGTCACTTGATAATGTCACAGGTTCTGGACTAACCACCAAAATAAAACTGTATTCCAGCCTTACGGGCGGGTTTAAAACCTTCTGTTCAAACAGTCACAAAACAAAAAGTGTCAAACCGAAACGTGTCCCGTAAAAAACCTCCATTCATTGGAACGCTGGCACTATGCCAGCACAAAGCCCTTCAATATTGTGAGAAGACGTGCGTTGACTTTATTTTGTGGACAGCCTCTGGTATCTATTTTTATTTACGCTCCACTTTAGATCAAACACAAAGTATTGTTCTGAAATTGTAGGATTTAAATATTGGCTATTTTTTAAAGTTACTTTTTTTACGTTACAGTGGTATATTAATATTGAATTGATTGGTCCATACCGAAGTTGGAAAATCTTTGATTTTCTCTCAGACTAATTATTAAATCAGCTTACCTTATTAATTGACATCGACCAGGAAAACATCTTAACTCATTTTAGATCACAATTTATTAAAATAATATTATTATTTTCTATGTATAAAGTTCAATGAAATGTATATATGAGGTAGAAAATAATAACAAATATCAGTAAATATTACAATAAAAGATTAATAATAAATATGTAATTATGGTTAAATAATATAATATTAAAATCAGGGATAGCTAGCTAGGTGTAAAAAATATATATATCCTTTTGATTTTCAGCTTACGCTAACAGTTATAATATTGCTTCACTCGTTGAAATTGTAACATAAATGGATATAGATAATAAATAAATAAATAAATAACGCTACACTCATAGTCTTACATTTAAAATGTTGTGAGTGAAATGGACAACACACAAACAAACACACACCCAGACCAAAAACGGATATTTAGATTTATTTCTGTCACGTTGGGAATCGAACTCAGAACCGAATTACGGTCTGGTATGGTGACACCACACGGGCGTCATTCAGGTTTCAATACAAAATAGGCCACTTTTTATTAAACTATTATTAAGAAACTGTATCGTCCTAAATTTTCAAATAATAAATTCAGTGCTTTTGCCCTACAGGTGTCAATGTATTTCTAAGGGTGCGTACAGACTATATAACAAAACATGTTATATAGCATGTTTTATGAATGTGGACGATATGTGTTACAAAAACAAGTTATATAACATGTTATTAGTTTGTGCAACAATATTTTTCTCTAGTTGTAAACTTGGGCGAATCCAGCATTTGCGTTTTTTCGGTATTTAAAAGTACAACAATCGCTGCAGCAGCTAGCAAAAGGTCCTCTCGTGTTAACATTGTAAACAGCACTGCAGAAGCAGAATTGACACGTATTGCTCTGTTATATAACACTGTTATATTACAATGTTATTTTAATATCTACGGACTTGTTATTATGTTTCATTGTAATACGAGTACATGTTAGATAATGTGGACATGTTATATAACGGAAGTTATAAAACATGTTACTTAATCCTGTACGCAACCTAACAGTTATTTGTTATAAAAATAACCTATCACCAATAACTTAATTTGTGGCAAAAGTTTCTGAAGCCCTTGTTTATTTTGTTTCGCAAGAAAAGAACCGCTGCACAATTTTATTAAAGGATTACGATGGAGCACCCATTAATTAACTTTCTTAGGTTAAGTAATAAGTAAGGACTGAAGCTCGCCTCGGTAGTAATTATATCGGATTAAATTTTCGCTTTACTTCTACCGTTGCAGGTTCCTTTGTTCTATAGATGAAACAAAAAATATTCTAAACGCCAATCATATTGAATAAAAGAGACAAAATTAGTGAAAATTAGCGAATTAATTTGTAATATTCGTATTAATTATTTTTATTCCGAATGCCGTGTAATATTAGTCGGCAGTAACGTAGAAACGATATAAGATAGCATAGCGTTTTTTTAATTATAAGGCTCTTTTTATTTACTTTGGAATTTGGTTATACAGTTTAACGACCGTTTACTAAAAATTTCAATAAGTTTAGATTTCTGCGCAAATATTCTGACCGTATCTGTGACTTTTTTAACCGGCTCTAAAAAAGAAGGGTTATCAATTTGACTGTTTTTATAACTTATTAACATTTTATTGAATATAATGATTTTGATCCTTTTTAAGATGTAAGTCTAAAGATCTACAAAAGTCTATAAAAATCTCTAAATGTCTACTTGACCTGGGACATGGATAAGTACAGTTGTAATGAACCACGATGATAAATAACGTCAGTATTATTTGTACAAGCGTACTTTAAAGAACATAAATAACACTATTCTATTAATTTACATTTTATAACGATTCCATTCAAGCTTGTTATAATTTCTCAGTATTCGTCAGTTATTCCTTCAGTTAAAATGTTACAACTATTGGCTGGAAGTTCGTTAGAATTTCTAAGTATTCGTCAGTTATTCAATTAGTTGAAATTTTATAAAATTTCAATTCACGTTCGTTACACTTTCTAAGTATTCGTCAGTTATTTGATTAGTTGAAATTTTATAACAATTTTTCAGTATATCTGGGTCTTCGTCGC
Organism: Carystus phorcus; assembly: GCA_018248895.1. Lineage (NCBI taxonomy): Eukaryota > Metazoa > Arthropoda > Insecta > Lepidoptera > Hesperiidae > Carystus > Carystus phorcus. The sequence continues at coordinate 13,101 of DWJN01001133.1, forward strand.
TGATGTAACTAAAGCGGACCAAATGAACCCGAAGCACTTTTCCTAGAAACGTTTTACCGTTGATTGAAAGAGGTAAAATAACTTACCTTGATATTAAACTCAATAACTTTGAGCTCTGTAATGATGCGATTGGCGTTTCCGAGTTTTATGTTCTTAAATGTTTATAACGAAAACAAGTTACTAATCCTGTGCGCTCTTGAATCAGAAGTGTGTGGAGTTATTTATTTATTTTCACTGCAGGTATCACGGAATATTTAAACGAGAATAATATTTTTCGATTTCATTCAATGCAAACTATTATGAATATTTCATAATGTCGAACCATACAAAAGGTAGGTTTGCGTCCGAGTTGAACTTTTATGTCAAAGGGATATTTTATAGTGAACATGATATGGAAACGTGACAAACAGTCGACTATGACTGAAACAATGCACACGAGAACTCATACACCAACGTACCAAACTACTGAATTGGTACAATTTTGTAACTTTCACGGTGACGAATAAATTCGGGGATAAATTGAATTTCAATTTTGTACCAAAAACTATTGAATTTCTGAAATGCGTTAAATTATATTTGGGTGTTCTCAGAGTTACTAACAACCTTTATACTCCCTTATGTCTCATGCTTAGAACCGGTTGAAAAATTGTGCAAAAAAAAATCTCAAGTACATAAAGATTAGTCTGGATTTGTGAAGACAGGATTGGGGCTATGATTCGACGCATTTTGGAGTTCCAAACCCCGTACTCGTATATCTAGTTAATGTTAAGTATTATTTTTAATTGATTTCAAAGGAGGTTGTTCGACTATTTTTTTGAGTGTGTAACTTAATAACTCTTTCCTATTGTGATGATTCTTTTTATATTTAAAAGTTGGCGCTGGTCATATAGTTTTTGTATTATCCCTATTAGTGCGCACTTATTTGAAGCGTATGACTTCGGAAATCGGAATATTTAATACAGCGTATTAAATTATTGAAGTCAGTATTTTTTGTTCATTGACAAATCCATTATTATACTGACTGTAAGGGACGGTATCGATAATACCTTACGGATAAGAATTTGTATGGTGCATTCTAAGTTCAACTATATTGACTGTTGACTAAGGCTCATCATAATACAAGGCCTTGTCTACCGGGTACATACTGCCAAGTTTTGCTTTAATTTTTCACGTAAGACCCCTGTTACCTTATATATTCAACGAATAAATTGAGTAAAGATTATTTATTATTAAGTTCTTAATAATTTGTTTCCATTTTATCTATTATCTATGGTCTGAAAATCCCATATAGTTTTTCTGCGAATTTTTTAAAGTAATTATATTTTGTCATTGAGTTTTGATTTCTATGCAGCTATAGTTTAAATTGTACAAAATATCTTATTTGTATGCTCTTGGCAGAATAGTCGTGGTCAGACATGCTAATTAGAGGCGCGCTACACTACGTCTCTCCATTTATCTCTGAATGATGTTTGGCGAGTAATCTGGCAAATTAGCGCCTGGATCTGTTCTTAAATCTGTCCAGCGTAGGGGAAATCTGTCACGAAATCTGATTCCATAGTGTATAATTTAAAAAACTAGTAGACCCGACCACGCGTTGTTGTGACTTTACATAATCATTTTTTCCAATTAATTACCTTACACCGCCATCTGTTAGGATCTTATAGAACTAGTTATTTGTAAGATATTAAACAAATAATTTGCAATAAAATAATATTGCGACTATAAATTGAGATGAATCCTTTCTAGTTGGATCAAACTAGACACGGTGTGCAAAATTTGATTAAAATCGGTTAAGTAGTCTAGGGAGTCCATCGCGGACAAACACTGTGACACGTACTTTAATATTAAGATTTTCGTTAAATTATCAGAAAATAAAGGCTTGAAATAAATATTACAACATATAAAATGTAATATTTATTCAGAAGCCGGATTTATGCTAACAAAATTTCATGGAAATTATTACTTTATTGGTCTCTTCTACTAGCAAGAACATCCAATAACATTTACGACTGTGTTCATACCCATGGGTTTTATGACGGACGTTTATTACACAAACACATGCGTACAGATTCAGTTACTATATCAACGTTACTATTAAGCTGCTTTGGTAAACCTATTCCGTAAAACTACTAATTATTTTAATTAATCAGGATACATATAACATTATGGTTTAGCAGGTTGGTTTGAAAGAATTAATGGCCTATGTACACAAGTCTCTCCTCATCACTGAAGAAGTCTAGAGGTTGTTGCATCACGCGTTAGTAGAGGGTTTAATAGCAAACACAGGTGTCGTTTTATCTGTCGAATATATATAAAATAAATTTACCTGTCACTTCAACACATTGTATCTTTAATCATACAATTTTGCAACAAAAATCGGATAAAATTATTTTCTTACGCCCAACGATTGGAGAAAGCATAGTTGCTAAAGAGATTGTTAAATATGTAGTAAATAGCGAGTACAGTAGTGTCAGTTAACTGATGTATAAGAAAGATAGATGAATACTAAAGAATCGAAGATATCAACTATCACAGATTCAAAAAAATAATAAACATAATCGTTGATAAGAACTCAAATACATTGCAATATGAAGAAGCAAACTTGTTGGAGGCCTGTACAAATTAAAAAGCCAATGTTTAATCGTGGAACGTGAGTTGGACTTTCTTTACTTCCAATAAAATTTTTCCGAAAGGAAGTTGGTAATTATGAAGCTGTATGGCAATTTGATATTTTTATTACTATCAGGCCTGAAACAAATTTGAAAACGAAATAGCTTATCTTAAAATGAACAAAAATCCATCTTAAAATTAAAGAACATGAAAAATTTCAAACATTTGTGTAAGGTAGGGAATTAAAAAAACTAGATGACGTCCTCAAATAAGGTGTTGTCTTGTACCATAATTCATTCTGGTTTTTAAAAACAAAATTTTATATTTGTTGTTGTTTATAGGAGAACAATAAACTTTATCTAATTCAGAATTCACAACAGGAATACAGTATCTAAACTGGCGTTACAATTTATCCCCGTCATCGTCGACGTTTCGAGAAGAAATATTTAAGATTCCTGCGAGACCGTCGTTGTGGGAAATCAATATTGTTGCCGACTTTTGCAATCTTTTCGTAAACTTTACTTTACGATTTTTTGGAAATCAGACTTAATTTATGACATTTTTCAAGATTTTAGATTGCAGCAACTTTTGAACCATTAACCGATGTTTTGAGTAAATTTGAAATTTTAATTCCATCGAAATAGATTCCATCTGAAAAATTCATCAGAAAATTTTTAAGAATTGTAAGATCATTAATATTGACAAATTATTGGTAAACTTGGTCTTTGCAATCGTTCGTCTGTGTATTCAAATAGAATCTATTTAAAAAAACGAGCACGTAACTTTGTAATGATTAATTTATCATAACTAATACCAAAGTCTATAAGAAAGTAGTGTTGAAAATGTGGAGCTTGGATAGAAGATTTAAGAAACATTTTATGAGTTCGGCTACATTTGAGAAAGGATGAATTTCCCGAATCAATTTTTCGTCGGTCCTGGTCGTCCATCTCGCGAGTAGAACATCTGGTTTTATGACAATATAGATGAAACTCTACAAAAAGGATAAGAAAGCTTTGAATATTTCAGCCAGATTTTTATAAAAGAAATGTCTCAATCTAGTTATCAATACAAGTATTTAAACAATACAGTAAATGAATAGTAGTCTTCATCTAGGTAATAATGATGACAATGTTCAGGATTATAGGCTTTACACTGATGAAATTGTTAAGAGCAATCAAAAATGTTGTTCATACAATCAAAAAGTCGATTTTTCTTTTATTACAATTAATTTAATACAATATTACCTTAGTCTTCATTATATTTTAGAGTTCCAGGTATTTTCATTCCTCTTTTTTACTGTTTTCTATATTATTCCTCAGTGCCTTTATCCCTTTGTTCCGATTGTTGAACGCTATATTGTGCATTAAAATCTATTCAATCTAATAAATGTGTATCGATCATTAAACTGTTTCAATGATGTACTTATTCAATTTTATTTAACAGATTTCTTATTTTTAACAGATTTTAGATTATTGTTTTTTTTTTCTCTTTTTAGTTACTTTTTTATGTAGTTAGATGATTTTGTATAAAAATTTCTTTATTTTATTTTAAAACTATCCAACTTATACTTTTTGCTGGACAAAGAACAGGCTTAAGTTAGTTGTCTAAATAATGTTATACAAAATATACATTAAATTTATTGAACATAATTACAGTTTCGACTGACACATAACTGAAGTTTCGAAAATTGTACTGTTGTTTCAGGTATAGTATGAATTTTAATTTATTATCATAAAAGGTTGTTAATAATGGTTGGTTAAACTGGATTAATTAAAGCTTATTGTTGAGGTTGATCAGTGATGTTGAAATTATTAAGTCAATTTAATAAATATGAAACGAATACTTTATTTAATATTTCAATTATCCATCAATTGGAACTGTTAGTAAAAATTTGCTATTAGTAACCAAAGAGCAATTCTCCAGTATATTAATCTATGCGGCAATCTTTATTCCGATTACAGATTTACCTAAGATTTGCAGGTAAAACGAAAGATTAACCAACCAACGGGCTTTTACAGTAACATATTATTGAAACAGAAACGCTTAAAAATTATAAGTTTAAGTACTTAAACGGAAACCCATACTATACATTCACAAGGTAAAATTTTTATTCTATTGCCATTAGTTCTACCTATTGGATAGTGATACTAACGAGATTTCTTTGTAGCAATGCCCAAGTTTCGCTTCTGTTGTAAAGAGACGTTTCCCAGTCATGGAATTATAGTCATATTTTTGCTAGAAGGTGCCCAATTTATTTGCTACTAGTAGACCCGGTGAACTTCGTGTCACTTTGGAACATTTGTCCCGTTTTTGTAACATTTTTCATCAATGCTCAGCTCGTATTGGTCGTAGCGTTATGTTATATAGCCTTCCTCGGTAACTGTACTATCCAACACAAAAACATTTTTTCAATTTAAACCAGTAGTTCTTGAGATTAATGCATTCAAACTTTCAAACTCTTCAGCTTTATATTATACATATAAGTATAGGTATAGATGACGCAGATTTAATTTCAAAACGTGAAAAATCGGGAGCATCTTCAAGAGAACGTAATATCAAATAATTGACCCTAGCCAGAGGCTTAGTACGCATTTTTAAACGGATTAATTTGGATAGTAATGAGCTCAGTAATCTTTAACAGCAGACAGCTCGTTGGTTTATTCAACACGGTTGTCTATCTCTCTTCCTTATCTTCTTTCTTGGCTGACATTGCATCGGAGATGTCTTTTGGGTTTCTGGTATCCATGGACTTTCAACCCAATAATGATCCACTACTATGATTAGTGGAGATGGGCATGAGTGGTGGTAAGTTACCCTTTATCGGCTAGTAAAGTTGATTTTTACAAATACTTTTTGAAAGTCAAACTCCGCCATCGTTTCAGAAAGTCCTACGATCAGTGGTCTTGGAAGAAGAAGTTTACTTTAAATGTTACGGCATTATTATCTAATATAATTTATTTATTTTTCAATAAAATAGCAATAATTAATGATTTATATTATTCTAGGTATTTGCCATTATACACCGACCCGGTAGAATGTAACTGAAGGGATTGATGTTAATTGTTCCGTGTAAATACTACAAGCTATGTTGATGACTCGATGGCAATCAAAACTCCTATCAACAGCTAATTTGCCGTGTAATAATTTATATATTTCACTCATCTTCCAAATGGCTGGAATATGTAGTACGGTATGTATTTTATTTTTATAAAGAGCAATTTCAAGCATATTATTATTTCATTCATGTTTGACTCATGAATACTTTGAATATGGTTATTAGCGACTAGATGAACCAGCAAACGTTCTTTGGCATATAAATTATTATTTCAGAACTATTTTTATAACTATAAAAATGGGCATAGTGTGTTAACCATAAAAGCTAGACATATGCTATCGCGGACTTTTATTTAGATCTTGTTGAGGGGAACAATTTTGTAATACATGATTTTTTAGTAACTTACACCGTTTACTCAGCGTACGCATGGAAAGCTCAAAATTTTGCCGTTTTCGCAATATTTTTTATTGCTGCTCCTCTCC
>DWJN01001134.1:0-19242 GCA_018248895.1 Carystus phorcus
CAATCGAACCCAGGACCCTTCGAACGGCGGTCCGGTGTGGTGACCATTACGCGGGTCGTCGGTATGACGGTTATAGACCGCTATCTACAGCTGGTCTAATTAGAATATGCATCTTGAATTCTGTCTTGAAACCTCATTTAAGAACAATAAGCTTATACATATTTTATATCTGGTGGCATCATAAAAAACACCGTGTTCGATTAATTAAACCACATTAAATATTCTGATTCCTAAGGCAATTAATTATATTAGCATTATTACTCAAAAACTACTTACCAGATCTCGCTCGCACTGAATGGGACAACATGATAAACGCCAGCTTTTTAATATAAAAAGAATCATCATAATCGACAATCCCAGTTATGAGAACCGCCTTCTATTTTTTGATGCCGAACAGAAATCCTTCATTTTCATTCTGCATCTTGTTAACCAAATACATTTGATGAGTGGTGATACTTGTATTACTCAATTTAATTAGAACGGTATTCGTGCACGGTGGGAAGGTAAAACTACAAACTATATCCTCCTTCTCAAATTCAATATCAAGGACGATGTTATAGAAAATTCCTGTATGATGACCAATAATAATTTGAGTGCTCAAACATTTTATATTGATAGGTGGGTTTTTTACTGTGATAGTTCATGTAACTCATAAACAGTTACACTCTAAATGGATTTAGTTTATTTGGTTGTACATGGGTGTGATGATTAATTAAATGTTTTGTAACCAGGGACCTGGTTGGGAATATGAGACAGAGCTTCCTCAGTGGGCCAGCGTGGACTGGGAGGAGCCGGACAATTCATAGTCGTACGAATTTAAAACGCCTTACACACGCCTCGCTATCCACCTCTCAACTGGGCCCGACGTCAGAAATTTATGGATAAAAAGACAGAAGAAATCATATCGAAGTCATTAATGATGATGACAAGCGTTTCGATTCTGATAATGATGAGAAGGAAAATGGTGATGAAAATTTTAAAATTGATAACTTTGGTAATGCTAATATTTGTAATGTTATTAATGAACAGGTTAAAAGTGATTTCAAATGTAATGTTAAATAAGGATGTTGATTGACTATTGATATGTGATTTTGGGAATGATAAAGTTGGGCGAGGCGAGACAGGTGAATTTATTCGAGCTTTGAATAAAGCTCTTGATATAACTAACCCGAATGACGACACCGGTAATAACTTGGCTGTTATGTATTTTACACTGCTGAGGTAAGTTTTATAATTAACATAGGATAGTTTTAGGAATAGGTTATTATGTGTTGATGCAATTTATTGCACACCTTTCGATATCTTTGTTCTATTTTTTTTTTGTCTAAAACTTAGTAGATTTTGTAGCACGGTTGATTTCGTTTCGATTAGATTGTAAATTTAGTATTTTATCATTTTTATCTGTCTTCAGTTCCTATTGGCCTAGAATGTTTTGTCAAGCTTGTTGTAGTATAGTATATTGATAATGTAACGATTTTTGTAAAGAATATCAATACCATTATAATAGATATTATATCGCTTTAACGAATCAGGGTTGGAACCACGATCATAAATGAATATATTAAAAATGGGAATCATTTTTTTAAATTTAACACCAATTAATGGGATAGCTCTTCTACGGAATTCCCAAATTTTAATCTATCGAAGTTTTAAGTGGTAGTTTGACCAATAGATACTTTTGAATGCTATTTGGACAATAATCTCTTATCAGACTTCTAAAATTCAACTCTTTTCAAAATTTTTAATTATTTATTATTCTAGCATCCATTAAACATTCAATAATTATTTGAAGTCCCTTGATTCTTAAAAAAGCATGTATTGGTCGAATTCCCAGAATTAATTTGAGCAAATCTTGGACCATTGCTATATTTTCTTATTCTCTTGAAATTATTAATAGGACCACTCTTTTAAAACTGTTTACAGAAAAGCTATCTCTGTAATAAAACGCATACGTTTACTATTAATGCATAGGTATAAATAAAAATATCGCATTTTCTTAGACAATGTGTTAGCAACATTGTCACATTTTGGCTTCCATAGATTTTGAGTAGTGAAATATTTTAAAACGAATGTTTGTAGACTATCTACATTTTTGTACTTTACATAAATTATTAAGGCATCATCGCATACAGAAAACTCTTTAATATATTTAGTTTTATCATTCACACTCTCATGTCCATGACATCATTCGAGGCCATTGTGATATGCATTTACATTTGTTATATCTGTATTGATATTGAAACAAAACAATGTTCAGGTACCAAAAGACAACCAATCATGTTAACTACGGTTTACGATTTAGTTCTTTGAAGGGTTAACAATTCATGTTTAAACTCTGAATCTGACGTATCATTTCAGGTCCCAATACCTGCCGAGTAGGACTTCTTAAGTTTTCAAATTTATACGTATACTTACATCGTTCCACTACTTCAATAATATGTTTTCACTGTATTTCTGCAAAAACCAAAGTATGGAGTTGTCCTCCAACGAGAGTCATGTAGGTAATTTTAAACACAAACAGGTTAAATCATAAACTTATTATTTTCTGACGTGTGCCTGATCGTGACTCGTCTCGTTTTAAAAAAAAATATTTTCCGCTGTATATTTAAATTTGATTTGATTGGACTATTTCAAAAGAATGTGTGTAACTGTGTGTTGTTATACCGTTACAAAACAAATATAAAACCAACGCCGTACCAAACAATATGAATACATGAAGTCGGGTTTTTAAAGTGAATAAATATTTGTGCTTTTTTGTTACGTTTTCCAGTATATTTTAAATTGTCCTGTCGGGATTTACGTCGCAGTCATTTGATCATACGTCAGTATATTAAGGTTATGATTTAAACACACATAATCAGTTCGTAGCAGCATTCTTAAAGACATTTGTAAGGATTGTGTTTGTTATTTTTAAGTTTGAGTGTTTTAGATTTAAGTTCCGAATTTTATTTTATTTTTCATCCCTCTCTATACATTTGGATTGTTTACGAAGTTTGTTATAGACCAGTTTGTAAGGAACATGATTGTTATATATTATTACGTAAGTATGTATTAATGTATTAATCGTTCATTATACTAGTGAGTATTATGATATAAAAGACAATTTTGTGACTCTAAAAAATATTTTCACGAGCTTTCACAAATTAGTTCTATGAAAATTTATATATTTTTCTTACTTCTAGCGTAGCGATAGAATGCGTAATGTATCGGGTAGTAATATATTATATACTTTTTATTTATATATTATGTATTATAGAAGTGGAGTAAGCATTTTATGTAGTAACTATATTTCTGTTACACTTGTGTTATATTTATGTAAGTATATTATTTTCACGTCACAATTAAATAAACAAATGTTAATGCATTTGTTAAATATGAAAATGTATGCTTACTCCTAAAATATGTATTCAATGTTACTGGCTATACCTAAGTAAATACATGTTGTATGTGCCATGACATAATTATTTTGAACATTTAATAGAGATATATTGGTACTTGTCTGTGTTGGGAACAAATTATACAATTAATTCGCGTAGAAACATTGAACGGATGGGGTTGCTATTTAAAAAAATCTCTAGTTACGAATTCCGTTGTATCTGTGGAAAAAATTGTTATGTTATAAAAAAAATAATAAAAGGACTATTTTGATTTGTGAATTTGAGAATATTTAAAATTGTCATAGTCCTTTATGAAAATATTTTTAATCTGTAAACAATGTTAGTGTTTAAAATAAGATATTATCTATGGCATATCACCTGTTACTAGAAGGATATTTTGCTGCTTGAATAAAAAAATAGATGTAACCAAAATGTCCTCAGTTTTGTGAGGGCGTTGAATGTATAGCTTTGAAGATGAGAATAAACATTCAGCTCTCATGGGAATCCAACCTGATCCCTTCACGATTCCGAAGCATGCGTCCTTCTAGCTTTCGAAGCTCCCAAACGGAAACGAAATTGTGGTCGAAAGAACTTCCCCCATCATTGTTGTATTTTTGTATAGTGTGTAAGTATTATTCATAATACATTATAATATGTAAATTATATTGAGTTTCATATACATATATTATATATGCATATATAAAAAGCATTAACATACACGAAATGTCTTAATAAGACGATGGACAATATTCCAGCGATACCCGTTTTTATATTCATCGACAAATTGGATCGATAGATCATTTTAGTGTCAAGTTTGGTATTGCCAGGTTAAATAATTGTATACAAAAATACCATAGCCAATACGGCAATACCTGAATCAAGGCGTTTGTTACTAATAGGCAAATATTTTGTATTGAAATATATGGCGATTATAATTATATAATTCATACCTATATACTGATATTTATCTATTTATGATATTTATATATGATATTCCTTTTATATAAAAATATTACTTAAACATTAATTTTATTGATATAATAAGCATTGCTGAGTGACGTGTGAAATGAAATTTAAGTATTTTATATATAAATTGTTATCTAAATAAAAGTAAAGGTAATTGACTCGTCTATTTATGAGCATATATTTCAATACAAAATATTTAACTATGTAGCATCTTGATAAAACTTTACTTAACAATTTATGATCTATGCGATGAATCGATGAAACCATCTTAAGGAATACATTACAAGATGATTTTTAGTTAAAAAGTAACAATAAAGTGGTCAATGAAAACTTTTTTTTACTTTTTGCTAAATAGTGACAGTTGTACGCAACGCTGAGTTTATTCGTTTGTTTGTAAGAAATTTTCATGTGCCTTCGAAAAACAAAAAAAAAATGAGAAAAATACTAAAATAAACTGTAAAAATATGGTTACATTACAGTTGGTTCTGATGTTACAGTGAATTAGTTTTGTTTGTAAAATGTGAGTAGAGGAACCTAGCTGTGTAACACAAATAGATTATTAGAAAGATATTTGACGCAAACAATTTACCTGTAAAATGTACGATTTCAGCGCGTGGTCTATTTAAGTAAATTATTAATGTTACAAAATATTTGGTATTTAAAAACTTGTTACTTAATGCAACCGATCTCTAATCAAAAGACACGTAAAAAAGCTTTCGAAAAAGAAAATCATTAAGTTATTAAAAGATTTCGCGATTTAAACCATAATTCTTACATAACATACGTCACCTTTTCTCTACGAAAACCTCTTGGTGCTTAGATTATCAGCTAAGTCAAAATTATTTCATTTCTTTTTAGTAATTAATAAAAAAATCAATAATACGTTAAAACTATTTACGTCACACGAAAAGAGCGCGAACGCCATTTTGTTTTTCCACTTATGATGATTGATTCTAAATATAGCAAATGGTTCTTCTACTGACACTGTTTTGTTCCGGCACATATTTGCTTAGAACAACATATTAATATTATGATTTGTTTATGTTTGTTTTCGTTTTTTATACTAATGACTACATAGAAGTGGTGCCATACACTACGGCGGTAACGATAGCATGACGTCACAGCGTCACGTCTGAACAGTAACGTGAAAGACATTTTGTTAATTTATGTAAGTATTTCGTAATTAAGAGTATAATAGCGTTTCCTTCTTTAGATTCGTGTTATAATAATTCATGTTTCCACTTAAATTTAATTAGAATAAAATTCATTATTGACAAGTTTTTTTTATTCATTCCGCTCCTTTTGTTGCTTTTGTACGAGAAAAACTACTAAGATCAACAATGGTACATGTAAATCTATAAACTGATCTGTAGAAGAACATGAATATGACTCCACAAACAACTTTACCTACTGTTTTACGTACTTTTACAAGAACTACGTCGAAGTACCGTCATCGGTGACGTTATTTGGAGGGAAAGGAAGACAGAGCTACCGTCACAGCAAAATTGAAACAAAATGTACAGATTAAACGTAAATGACATGAATAGAATCGTAACTAGAATCTTACTGCCTATTTCTGAAGGGCTTATTAACGAAAAATTATATAAATATGAAATGTCAAATCTATTATCAAACGTCAAATGGGTCGCGAAAAGCATAATTATGATCTCATTTGACGTGATTAAATGATTAGTTAAACGGAGCTATAACAAATTTATTTCCGAGTTGGATGTCAAATGCAGTTTCATTTTTTCGTATATTATTATCAAATCAATATTTCAAAAATTCGAATTGATTTGACAGAGCTTCTAAGAAAACACGATTTTGATAAGCCATCCAGAAAATGGCGGTTAATTTATAATTTTCATTGATCATTTTCTACCTATTTTATCGACTGAAATATCATTAAGTAAACAACGAGTGCGTACAATCTACTTAAAACAAAGCTAAATCGAACATCGAGTGAAAAAGAAAATGTGTTTTGTAACTCGGATGAATACTAAATTCGTAATACGACCGTGTCACACTCCCCACAGACATCAGCGACTTTGAACCTTATTTCCATAACATTATGGTTTAGTATAAACTGGGGTTAGAGGTCACTGCAACCACTATCCGTAGTATATTTCCGTATTGGAAGACATACATATTACATAGAGGCGAATTTCAAAGTGTTTCACTGCTCAATAAATTATTTGGTTTTCGTGGGTTAAATAATATGAAGGTAAACAGAAATTATCAGGACTTTATTAAGGTCGAGTGTCCAGTGAGGTCTACATACTTTCCGGACAGCGATCTATTTCATTGTCGTTGTCGAAGCGCCCTTAGCCCTGCGACTCGGATCGCTCCTAAACGATCGACAGATTTAAGCACCTACACAAATACTTCTTGAGCGTTTCTGTACTTCGGAAGGCACGTAAAACCGTCGGCCCTATTTGTTATGGTAAATAATCGTTAAGCCGGTGGCCTTCGAGCGGCTTAAAAACTTCCGACACTTGGACTCCACCAGTCTAGTCTAGACTTGTTATATAATATAGAGAGACCCGTACTCACAAGTGGGCCATTAATGAGTTGAAGGCGATCTATTTAGTTGTAGAATAGAAGAAATTCAGCTAAAATAAAATGCTCCAACCAACCTTTTGTAAAAACATTGTTAGGATCAGCGACGCTTACAAATAAGGCGTTCCATTTTAATCTTTGTCTGTCGCTAGCGTCTTTTGTTTACCGTATCCTGTTCCTTTAAGCGTTTTATATTCTAGACAAGATTATGCATTAATACGGATTTTTTGCCTTCAACCCATTAATGGCCCACTATTGAGCACGGTTCTCTCCTCATCACTGAGGAGGTCTAGAGCATACTCCACCATGCTGCTCCAATGCGGATTGGTGGTGGGGTTAGTGGCCAACCAAAGTGTCGGATGTTTTTAAACCGCCAGAAAGGCCTCTGACATGACTTGACCACTGCTATGTTCATAGCAGCTGGGACCGACGGCTTAACGTGCCCTCCGAAGCACGGAAACGCTCAAGAAATGTTTGCCATTAGCGGTCACCCATCCAGGTACCGACCGCGCCCGCAGTTGCTTAGCTTTGTCGATAGCATAGGATCGACGCGAGCCGTCGGGCTATGAGTGCTTCAAACGTATTTTATTACGAATCGAAATATGTCAAAAAAAAATTGTAAAAATGACAGCACTGAACATGCTTCACCACGTTGCTCCAGTCCGGGTCGATGGAAAATCATCGTAAGTAATACATGATATAGTATCGTAAGTTCTTATGACATGCAAACGCTTTTGAAATGGCTTAAGAAGTCTAATCATAATACCAAATTTCCGTATTTCGGAGGGTGCGATATGCTTAACTAATCCTCCTCAGTGATGAGGAGAGACCCGTAGTGCGTCATTAATGGCTTGGAGTTAGAAACTATGAAAGACTTTTGCCACTAGTGTTTCAAATAGCGCGAATGCAATTGTTTGTCTCAGTCAGATTGAATGAACAAAATTGGAAATGATTCTTAAACCTCTTCACATCAACACGGCCTAATTAATAAACAAAGTTTACTCATAGGGTCTATAGAGGAGAGAAACGATTTTGTATCCTACTTGATATAAATTATAAACCTAGAAGTACCTTTGGGCCCATCCATAAATTAAGTAACACGAAATTCATAACTTTTGACCCCCTCAACGTCCTTGTCATAAATGGTCCCTAGCGTAACGTCACATATTTTTCAATTTTACATCGATAAATAATTAATTGATAAAAAATCATCTCATTTTAATTTTATTAGTTCTTATCAAATTAAAAATAAGTAATTATAAAGTTGGTATTTTAACACTTACATTAAAACAGACGTTTAAGTGTGACATCACGAGATTTAGGACCACTCCAACCCCTTGTCACAATGTCACACGTCCCCCTTCTCCCCTTAACGTGTGACGTAATTTACGGATATTCCCTACCGTTCATCATTATTATAAATTATAAACTATTAATTTACGTCACATTTAAAACAGTATTCAGACACCGCGTGTATCCGCAGGCGAAATAGTAACCAAACATAGGTTGATTGCTTTCACCGAAATGTTTGCGTACGTGAAGTGATTAACCGACTGCAATTTACCAATCACTAACCGATATAGCTGCACTGACTTTATTATTATCACCAGTTTAAATCTGCAAGAATAGCAATCAACATTCAGGAAAACAATCAAAGTAAAAGATTCTTTATAGTCAAGAATTATTTAAGTCCACAAATAGGTTCATAAATTAATGGCATCATATAATATAGATATGTATACATACCAAATATATATACTATCTCAGGTATACAATTCAAGTTACATTAATAAGTATAAAATAAATTAAATCAAAATAAATAAGTTAAAATCAATATCACAATACAAATTAGTCAACTATTACTTGATTACAATGTTACATGACAAATTTCATTACACAGATTATGTCATCACATTAAAATAAATCAAAATAAAGTAAAATTAAGTAGTCATTGCATGTGAAAATGTATATAAATTCAAAATGGAGTCCTAGTTTATCTGTAGCAATTGAGCAATATTATAAAATCGCAGTTTGTTAGTCATTCATTGGGATCTTCCTTTTGTACCTAATTTATTAACAGCAATTTTTTTATTTATATGTTTCCCAACTAAACCACCACACATTTATAACTATAACATAATTAGAAACATATTAAGTGCCCTTCCAATTATAGGCAACCACGATTTAACATATAAACTGCCAAGATTAATTATTAAAAGAAAACAATTTTTCTATAAGCTTTCTATTTTTCTAAGCGCTTAATATCGCTTAAGCACTCACACAAGGCCCTAGAATTCCTTGTGTTGTAAAGGACGGGCTATACAAAAAACAAATCACTCTAAACAGAAAACAAATGATTCAAAAACAAAAACTTATATACCTACATGTCTACCCTAGCAATCGGACCCTGAACCTCTATCTTTGCAAGTAAGATCACTACTAAGCTAAGTGGTCGTTGTTATTAAGCACATTAATTGTGATGATAGCTAAAATTATTTCAGCTGAGACGACTACTCGCTAGCGAGGTAGCGGCTAGTTTACATGTACCTATAGTTATTAACAGTAGATACATTAAGTTGTTTCGAAACCGAATCATCAATCATTATCAATCATCACTCATTTTTTTTCCAACGACCAATCTGAGTATGATATTGTCCAAATACCTAGGGGTATTTGCTAAACAGTTAAACATCCTAAGGAAACCTGAATACGTGAACTGTTCGTGTATATGGTGGAACTACTTTTTCCAGGTCTTTAGCATTACTAACTGTCAATGACCACTTCGAATAGTTTTGGACCTAGCAGACCGCCTTAGACAGCATAATATATATATAGTTTGGGAAAGAGCAGGACTTTATAAAATTCATCACTTAAGTTAAACTTTGTACGCGTATAAAAATAAATTTCGTCTGATTTACTGGAATCCTTTCGTCTTGAAAGTTCAATATTTCTGCGGCGCGAATTTGCGGGATCCAATAAACTTGTAACTTTTTGATCCTGTACGATTCATCTCGAATCTCATAGTTGGAATACTGACACATAATACAGACAGATATAGACTAATATTAAGCTATGATATCATATTTTAAAAGCGTTTTTATCATGATCTTGACATTCACAATTTCCAAGAATATTTCTTTCGTTTCCACAGATATCAGTCATTTAAAATTAATGTGCAAACGGGAAATATATGGTATGGTATAAATATATGGAACATGCCTATAACATGACTTTGCCGCGAGATACTTGGAGAATGTTGCTGTGAATGTTCCATGTAACTGGGTCGGAAACTATATCTATACTGCTATATTAATATTGTAAGCATGAATGTAGGTTTGTTTGTTACGCTTTCACAAACAATTCAACCAATTATCATGAAACTTTCCACACATATTCTTAAAGGTATTAAAAGGACATAGGATATTTTTTATCAAAAATATTACATTAAGAAAAATATAATGGTATTTATTTTAGGGCTACAACGTGAGCGAAACAGCGTGTAAAAACTAGTATCCGTATACAAATATACATCATAAGATACTCGTTTAAATCATACAAAACTTGTTTATTTATTCAAAGTTGTTTTTCACAAACAATTTCCTAAAATCAAACTCCAAATAGTCTCTATGGTGGAGTGAGTTTTCTTACTTACAGACAGTATTTAAATACTATTACTTATAGCAATATAGTTTTATCAGTTAAATCGTAGCAAAACAAACATTTATCGTCAATGCCGAAAATAAATACAACCCTATTTAACTCTGAAAGAGAAAACACTAACGGATAAAATTAACATTAGGCTCGTTCACCTTTTACAACCTTAAATTTGCGAGCGTCGAAGCGCAAGCTATCCGAATGTAAGCCTTATTTCCATGCTCAAAGAGCTCGATAACTGAATTAAACGTGAAAAGGTGCTAAAATACGAAAAAGGAATTAATTCGATTCAGAGATTTCCAGGTAGTCGGTAATCAACAAGGTTGCATAAAATTGCGTTGCTTTTTAAGATAAGGGCAATAGTTAATTCCAAGGGGCACTTTTCTCAAGCCAGTTTATTTAGGTCACGGTAATTAGATTTTTTGCGTTTTTCAATAAAAATGAGGAAGTATTTCAATACAATTCATCACTAAATCGCCGGTCGCTGCGTCAAAAATCCTATTCAGATACGCGTGTATGCATTCCCTACTTTAAAATCATGCCCTAGCGATTGGTGATACTTAATTTATATCCAAAGGTGACAACCTAGACATAGCACATATTGCTGTTTAGTTATAAAACCACATATACATACATGTGCGTAGGCAGCGATGACTTATCATAACTTAGCTCGTTTCTCTACTATTTTAATTAAAGAAACTTTCATAAAATGTGTCGCTGAAGTCGTGATATTCCCGACAAATACTTTTTTACATATTATAAGCTAATGCTTGACACAATCCCACCTGATTGTAAGTGGTGAAAAAAACAATAAGGTAGACCTTAGGTAGTAAGGCGCATCAACTTAGTATAAGGATATTCACTGTTGAGTTGAAGACACCGACGTTATAATTAGATGGGAACAATGACGCAAGCAAGTTTCAATCCTATGCGGTACATATGACAGTGGCCATCCACTCCTTTCTACCAATCCGCATTGGAGCAACGTGGTGGAGTATGCTCTAAACCCTCTGAGTGATGACGAGAGACCCAGTAGTGGGGTATTAATTGATTGAAGGCAGTGACGAACAGAAGAGTATATATGAAGGACGTAAGTTTTTGGTTCTACAACCTTTCTGAAATTAGATTTACAAAAGGAGAATGAATCGTATCAGCTGTCTGGCATCAATATTCATCTTTAACACTGTTTAGAATCCACATTGAAAGAAGAACCGAGTCCCTCACAATCGTAAGGTTTTTTAATTAAAAAACAAATAAACTGTAACGAATGATCTTAATGAAAAGGTACCATTTGTTTTGATCTTAAAATATCTTTTTACATTCTACAAATAAATGATTTGCAAGTTTAAATGTTCGACTTCAAAGTCCTATTATTTTCGATTAGCTAATGACCTTTGCTAAGTAAATTAATTTTTCGAGGGTTTGCATTTGAAAGTCAAATAAATCTTTTCAATTACAAATTGCCGAAACATTTTCTGTTGTGCCTGATTCAAATTAATTTCTTTTCCAGTCTGGGAATTCGTCGACGTAATATTTTTATTCACCAGTAAAATCAAAACTTTGCTGACTATTTCTTAATAATTTTAGAGGTTGAAAATTGGCTTCTAACGAGTAGGTGATGTAATAGTCTTTTCGTAATTAAGGGGGAAGATTCTTCGCGTGGATTACTGAGATGTATAGCCGCAGCGAGTGGCGGAAATTGTTATTCTGCTCGAATGCTTCTGATATAGCCCAACGATGGCTATTTACTAAAATAACCGGAACTAACGCCCCGAAGCACTTATAAAACTTTACTACTACAGATAATATATAGAACTCAATAACAGACCGATACGTCTTATTTTTCAAATAAACACTTACACTGTGTTGAAAAAAGAACATGCTATTACCGTGCCATTCAATTATGGTACAAAAAAATAAATATTGTTTTTTGTAGATAGGTAAATAAAAACATAGTTCCTTGAACTATAGAACCATATTGTTTCAAATCACGTTTTCTTATACATTACATGTATGTTATTTGAAATATAAAAAAAAACGCACACATACATATTTTAAACCATAACATTTAAACTATGAATTGTTAGGCAGCAACTTTCTGCTCTATACCCGTAAACCGCTTAACACGGAGGAAGAGATGGCGCTTCAATCTGTCTCCGCTCTTGTATCGACTACGATACGTTAAATTACGATGGAAGCATAGCAGCTTCGCTTCATTGTTTATTTATTGAAGTACTATTCTCCGTTACTGTATTATTTCCTGGAGTTTTATTTATAGTCCTTCCTCTTCCATTCGGTTTAGGCAATTTGTCGAGTGATGCTGTCGCATTTGGTCCTGAACCAAATGTCCCCTAATATATAAGAGGCTGAGACAAAACAATTCAAAATCATTTTCTACACTAGCAACTCAAATGATTTAAGTTCTGGTATTGTGCCTAACTTTGGGATCTTGAGAGTCATAGAATCCAAATAGGATGGGCTGCGTTATTGAAATTATGTCATTTCTCGTCGTCCAAAATACCTCAGTGCTTGATGTCAAAGATGTTCGAGCAATATGTGTTACCAGTGATAGCATATGAATCTGATAAGTGGTCCTTCACTATTGACCTATATATGCTTAAGCTCAAAGTAGCACAGCGGGCTATGGATAAAGAGAGCTATGCTCGGTATTTCTGTAAGTGATCAAATCAGATATTATGAAATCCGTAGAAGAACAATGATAACCAACATAGCTCAGAGAATTACCGCCTGAGTGACAATAGGGTTGGCCACATATTTCGAAGGACCGACAACTGTGGGGAAGAAAGTTCCTCGAATGACAACCAGGACAAATGGAATATAGAACGCCCCTGTCCACGTGGACTGACGACTTGAAGAAGACGGTTGGTATCCGCTGGATTCAGAAGGTTCAGGATCGGTCAGAGTGGGGTAAATTTGGAGAGGCCTGTATCCAGCAATGCAAGAGCTGATGGATGGATGGATATGCCCTGGTGGTGTTAATAACCCGAGCACTATAAATTAATATCTAGAATATATTATATGGGCGTCCACAATTCAAACATTTTGATGATGGTGGAGATTATTTTTGTTTTACTGAATTGCGAGTTTTAAAAAAACGCTCAGTATTTAGAGTGATTCAGCCATATTCAAATATAAAAATGCCGTAAAAATAAATAGAATTACAATTTAGAAGCTGTATCAATTTGGGTCTTGTAAACAGGTTATGGCTCGCAATTTGCCGATGGAAATTTGACTCGCATCGAGTTTTTATGGCCGCCAATTTATACCATCTATCTGATAGGATAAACTGTAGGCCAGTTAAAATTTTTTCACTAATGCTGCTACGAGTATCACAAATGGAAACTAAATGACGAAAAAGACTTTTCGTATTGATATTAAATAATAAGCCAGCGTCCTATTGATATATGACCATTCTTTCATATTATTATACACTTATTAATTGTATTGCTTCAATAAAACACAGCATTTTTAGCCGAATGTTGTGTTATGGAGCGAAATTTCAAATACCTCCTCTTTTCCATGAATTTTCTTGAATAGAAACTGAAAACCATTGTTGTTTATGCTTTGTATAGAAAGTTTTTCTACTTGTTTCATTTGACGATTTGTATATCGTAATAGTTACGATTCGATGGCCAGCAAGGCATGAACCCTGAATGATGAGTGAGTTTAAATTGCTTTCCTCTGTTAGACTGTTTGTATCCTTGTATTTGGGTGTGGGCCATAGCACCCACGTCACAGTTATGTAACACATGTTACAGTAAAGTTATGAGCGTGTACAAATCTGCACTGGAGCAGCACGGTGCAGTATACTCTAGACCTCCTCAGTAATGAGGAGACCCCCATGCTCAGTAATGGGCCATTATGGGTTGAATGTAGGCAGCGTTATTTACTTGTTACACATAGTACAACTTCACGCCATGCAAGTCTTCAGTAATTTACATTCACTTCTACCAATTCCTGACGATTACATATGGTGACTTAGAAAACTTTATCAACTGCAGTGACTACTGAAGCAACAGGGGGCATGTTCGCAAGTGTAAAAACTCATTTCATCGCATTTATTAACTCAAAAACTTGATAGCTCGTTCATTTTGCTGTCAGCGATGAGACCGCACCACATAAATTATTCCGCAAAACGATTGTAATGAGACTCGCCGCCAGATTAATCGCCATTGCGATTTAAAATTCACGCTGAGTCACGTGATGTGATTAAATAATATGGCAATGATTAAATAATAGATTATCTATGTCAGATTATTATATGACATTACAGTTTTTGCCTTTAATCCATTTATAGGGTTGTTCGGTATTCGTATATCGTTGTTGAAAGTTGGTGAGAAAGATAGTCTTTGGGTTAGTCCAATGAATTGACAGTGCAATGGGAAATACTGAGCAAAGCTCTAAACAGTTGCGGCTATTAGAGTTTGAAACAATACAATACACATTATGCTTTGAAATGTTCAGACTATCTTATATGTTTCGTAGAACAATATTTTCTGACGCATATTTCATATGCTATTGGCTTTTAATGTTTTTTGTTTAATATTAAAACACATTCGATAAAACTTCTTTTTGTTATTACCTCATGATTGAGGGGCGTGATCAACCATGACAGTTTCGGCTACCATGTTCCGCCAGGTTTGTCTGTCTTCGGAAAGTAGGAGGGAACCGTGCACGCTGGTGTTGCTTTGTAAATATCTCCATATATACTACACATGTAATTATTATTTAAGTAGGTAAAAACTGTTTATAAAAGAACTAACGACTTACACATGTTAAGTAATTAATTGCCGTGCCCTAATAAACTAATAACTTACATACGCAGTAAAACGACTGCGTTGCAAGATTTTTAATTCATGATTTTATTAATTTAAAAATGTGCTTCCTAAAATTCATTTCCTAGACGATATTCCAGAGAAGCCGTAGTACGAATCCTTACATTACTGCGTTCGAAATCCTTTTTAAAAAGTAAAATCATAAACAAAGTCAATTTCGCGTGACTTGGCGCGCTGTCAACAGTCGTGCACATCCGGCGGAAGTGAGCATCGACACGTAATCGGCATTTCGCAATACGTAAAATATAGTTATAAATAATTACTCGACCACATTCCGACTGCTCTTGGCAGTTGCGAACGGTTAAAATGAATTATATTTACAGGAGGAAACGTGACGTATTCGCTTACTGTATTATTCTTTCCCTGTTTTCCCATGAATTATTCATACGAACTTTTATTATTCGTTTTCATCAGTCAGGATTTTTATACACTTTGTTTTAAGGTAATGTGTAAAAAAATAATTTTAAGCTCATCGGGGACAGTAAATGTTTTAAACTAGTTTTTGCACGCGGCTTGGAACGCGGACGTGTTTTTAGAAAATGAAATTTCATAAATATTTTATTACCGAGTTTGATTCATAGACGATAACAGATTGTAAATATTTAAGTTAAACAAACTATTTATTTTGTATCATAAAACTGTGGCGAACCTATATTTATATTATGATTAAACTAATTGAAAGCAGATTATATTAGCATTCCCTTTGTTCTAGACAATAATTTAAACCTAACAACGTTAAACAATATAATACTCGTCTTAATGTTTCCAAGAAAATTACGTCACTAATGTAGGAAAATGGCATTTCCAGCAAAGTTCGTACAAGTAATCAAACGAAAGCCATTAGCGGGAAAAAAATAATCTTAATCAAATCGTCATCAATCAAATATTGTCATTGTTAAGAAAAAGTTATATCCGAGGCGGAAATCAAGTAGGCTATCTAACAAGGAGCATTAGGATGTGACCCGATATTGGGGAGAAGGCGTTTTCTGCTGACAAACAAACAAATATTAAGGCTTTTACTAAGTTAATACGTCCACCATCTTACGCGTCCTCATAACTTACCATCACGTGGGGTTGACCGCAAGCATTAATCACTACATAGTATAAAACAACGCTTTCTCTGTCCCTATATCCCTATGTATGCTTAAATCTTTAAAACTATGCAACGGATTTTGATGCGGATTTTTTTCAATAGATAGAGTGATTGAAAAGGAAGGTTTATATGTATAATACGTTCCCAGTTTTTCTGTAGTGTATTTAGTATCAGCATTGCACCCGTGCGAAGCCGGGACGGGTCGCTAATAGTAAATAAAAAATATTTATATTATGTACTTGAATACACGTTGCGTTTACGTACTCAATTTAGCAGAGTTATTCCGACATCTGTTAGAATCTTATGGAACTAATTCTTTGTAAAATATTAAAAAAACATTTTGCAATAAAATTAAATTGCGACTATAAATAGAGATGTAAGCTATCCCATCTTTCAAGTTGGGTTAAACTGGACAAGGTTTACTAAATTTGAGTAAAATCGGTTAAGTAGTTTAACAGTCCATCGCGGACAAACACCGTGACACGTATGTTATTGTATATATTAAGGTTTATGTCCATTAAAGCCTTAATTATATTGCCGGGTAAACGCTCAATTAACGTATGTTATTTTTCCATCAAATTGTGTTCATTATACTAGCTAGGTATAGCTTGTACAAAGTTGTATATATAATAATACATAGCAATTCTTAATAATTATGTCTAATAGATTTCGAGTAGTGCAAAACGACTACGAGGTTTTTCGTAATAATCTTCCAAACAGAAGATATTTCCAAAAGAAATATGTATAAGGAATCCCGAAATGTCAACATGTTTACACGCTTTTATTTCGATTGCAATATTTGTTAGCCCGGGTAATCTTGAATCAAACTGAATTACTTAAGTGACGACATACTAAATCCAATATAAACCGTACAAAATGGTGAACTACACTTATTTTTTACGCTCTTCCATACTAGCAATATTAAATAAAAGGATTTGCTGTGAAAAATACCAAAAATAAAATGACATCACTGAAAATCCAATATGGCAGGATTCTAAAGATGACGAATGTTTTTTTGCACCCTACAGATATGAAAGGAAAGGGTTCGATACTAAAATCATTTTTATTAATTTCTTTAGTATAATTTCAACGACACTACGAGAATGTCTAATAATTTAACAGATTGCTCTAGTGTTAAAAGTATCTATAATCGCTCGTAAATATTAATTGGACCAGCCGACTGTGCCTATTGTGAAATGGCGGAAAATGAAAGCTGTCTTGTTCGAGGGACATTAAGAAGGCGGGTAATCGACCGTAACAACTTTTTGATTTATGCCACAGATAATTTAATAAGCATATTTGTAATAATGAATAATGGTTTGGTAATAAAAACCATGTAATTAGAAAACTAGAGTTCAAAATCTTTTTATATATTTAATTTAAATACGTATAATAAACCATTTGTAATTATTTATTCGTATAACCAACTGCATATCCTGGTTCATTCATTTAATAAATATGCCATCAACTCTGTAAATCTACTTGTGGTACTTACAACCGATAAACAGGCAGAATTAATGTTTTTTTTAATATATATTCTTACTAGCTTTTACCTGCGGCTTTGCTCGCGTTGAAGCCCTTGAATAAATATCAAACATCATTACATCATTAAAAAAAAACTTTTTTAAAAATAAAAAAGTATCCTATGGCGTTTTTATTACTTCTAAGAATATGTGTACAAAATTTCATGATAATTGAGTAGTTTTGGCACAAAAGCGTAACAAACAAACTTACATTCACATTTATAATATTAGTATCAACAATTATATACGGGATATGAGTAACAATGTTTCAATGTTAATAAAATTTCAGGTGCGCTGTTATTTGTATACGTCAGATGTGGTATTTACGAAGCGAGGTAATCCTTGTAATATTTTATATTCTATGTAAATATGACAGCGGTCCACCGCCGCGAGTTAATCCAGTCGTGGTAAACGAGCTGCTAGAGGGCGCCACTGTGCGCATTGTATTATTAAAATAACACCCGCTAATACCTTACTTGAAGCTTGCCAGAATTTTCTTTACACCGCATAAGCTCCAAATTCGTATAAGTTTTATAACGACACGATGACCTAGTTGGCAATGAATGGCTTTCGGATAAATGAGTACCGGGTTCGATTCCCAGCGAGGCAGAGATTTGAATGATGAATTAAAAATTTATATTCTCGGTCTGGGTGTGTGTGTCTTTCTGTGTTGTCCATGGCGCCCACGACACGGTATCCTA
This sequence comes from Carystus phorcus, assembly GCA_018248895.1. NCBI lineage: Eukaryota > Metazoa > Arthropoda > Insecta > Lepidoptera > Hesperiidae > Carystus > Carystus phorcus. The sequence continues at coordinate 18,730 of DWJN01001134.1, forward strand.
ATGTGGGAGTATGAGTGGGTGGCATTATTTATTATTATTTATCGATACGTGAATGTAAACCTCTGTAAATACATAAAGAAATCATCAAAGCGGACCCTTCGAATAGCGGTTCGTGTAACTATTACGTCACTACACTACATCCGATTGTTTTTTTCATTGTCGAAAAACATCAGCAGAATTCACAAATTTAAAAAACAAAGAACGTTTACAGTGACCTTTCACTAATTAAAGCACCATCCAGAACCTTCTTACGTCCCAATCACGTACTGAGTTTTATCTTTTACTAGCGACCCGCCGCGGCTTCGCACGGCTGGAATAAAAAAAAATTACACATACTGGTAACTACCTATCAAATGTTTTGTTTTGTTACTTAATCTTACTATATAATTTTACTGCCTCGCTTCATTGTTTGTGATGTTTACTTGTAAGTGGTAGAGCATTTATTGTCTGCAACAGATGGAAGATGTATCATGTTTATTACCTAAATGTTTCAACCGTTGGTAATCTTAATAA
>DWJN01001135.1:0-19241 GCA_018248895.1 Carystus phorcus
CAATATTTTTTATTGCTGCTCCTCTCCTATTCATCTTAGCGTGATATTCTATAGCCTATAGCCTTCCTCTATAAATGTACTATCTTACACCAAAAGATTTTTTTAAATCGGTCCAGTAGTTCCTGAGATTAGCCCGTTCAATCAATCAATCAAACAAACAAACAAACTCTTCAGCTTTATATGTATATTAGTATAAGCTATAAACGGGGGTATCCTCGGTTTTTGTTTTTGTACCCATACGTCGATCTGGTCGAAATCCATATTAAGATTGCAATTGCGAAAGTGTTTGTTTCTCTTTCTTTCACATGAAAACAGAGTAACGGATCGATGTAATATTTAGTATGGAGATAGTTGAAGGATTGGAGAGCGCCATAGGCTCCCTTTTATCGCGAAAAAATATCTTGGTTTCATGGGAAAACACGTTCCAATCAAATAAATCTAATTAACGCTATAGATGGCATTGTGATATAATAACAGTATGACATTCTGAATTTGTTTTCACACTGACACGACACGCGTGATGCAAACATGAATGATATAATTTGGAAAAAAGTGAATTTGGTATTTATGTACACAAAGTAGTCATTTTTGATTATTGATTCCGATCTACACAGAGTATTTAGAAGTAGTTTCATTAGCTTTCCTGCAAGCGCTGGTTTTCAGTGCGGCCCTTAGAGCGATGTAAGAGCTCCGCGGTCACCGTTATGCATCGACCGGTGTGTTTAGCAGACGGAATATTAATGAGTGCAGTCGATGTTCTGAGACGCGTTTCCTATCCTATTTCGGTGTAATCCTTCCTGTTGGTGCAAGTTGCGTCGTTTGTCGACAGGCTAAATGTACTGTTTAATTATTAAATTCCCGTCCGTTTGTACGCTGGGTGTGGCTGACGTATTTGTCCGCAGGAATTTAATTATTCACGTCTGTGAGGCGATGTCGCGATGGAGTGGTGATGCCGCCTATTTATTAGAACGTTCATTGAAGGCATGAAGGCTCACGATTTTATTATTTTTGTGCTAATATTTCGTCACAGATGCATGGTTATGATGACGGGATTGATGCATGTGCCTTCAACAATGGCCCTATAATCACGGGTCTCTCCTCATCACTGGGGTCTAAACCATACTCCAACACGCTGCTCCAGTGCGGATTGGTGGAGAGTTTAGTTGCCAACTAAACTGTCGGAAGGTTTTATGTTGTCCGGATTCTCCATCATATAAAATAACAATCGGGACCGATGTCTTAATGTGCCCTCCGAAGCACGGAAACGCTCAAGAAACGTTTGCCACTACGGTCACCCATCCAGGTACCGACCGCTCGCAGGTGCTTAACTCTGTCAATCGCATAGGATCCACCCGAGCCGCCGGGCTATGAGCGCGTACTCTTTTTAATACTATAAATTAATATTCTAGAACAATCCTACTTTATAATAAGCAGTAATGTAGTCTTGGATAGTAAAGCGCTCTAATTGAGAAGATAGTTCCCTCTTGTTCTTCAGTACTTGAAATGTCTGACACGACATGGCTGTGATATCTAGAATTAATATACACTACTGGGAATTCACACTGGAAGTTCTTGTGAAGCGATCCCAGCAATAACATCAAAGTTTGTTTATTGCATCGGTAAACAGTTTTCATTGAGGTTATAGTGTTATGGTTTGAGGATCAGATGCAAAAAAACATAAACTCGGTCGATGCAAATGTTTGATTTATTCCGTGTTAGTAACACGCCAAGCTTTATGTCCCAGTTGGATATATCGTGTATTGCGGAATACTCACTTTTTGGGTTTACAGTACAGTCAGGAGTAGGGGGATTAAACGGGATGGCGAGCGATTGGCCAATTCGTTGTTCGATTCGACTTCGTAACACACTTTTTCGTAATAGAAGAGAATGAGCCATAAAAAATGAGACGTATAATAATTATTACTACATACTATTTTACCTACATATTACATTCTACTTTTTGGAATAATTAGTCTGGGCAGCATATTTGTTAAGTTGTGGTTGCCTATAATTGATATATTCCCAATTGTACGAGTATTAAAGTTATATGTGTGTGGTGTACCTTCCGTTGGTAATCCTAAATAAATAAATAAAGTTTGCCGTGAGTATTTTGGAAACCCAGGCTGTAAAATTATCGCAGTAGGGTTTGATCTATCCCTGAGGTCTGATATTTAGTTTAAAAGGAACCGCAAACGTGCCTCATGATAAGTTGTCACCGCCGTCCACTTATACATATATGGAATCTTTCAGTCCTGGTTGTATCAGCTACACATTTCTTTGTGTAAAGTTTATCCACATTTTTGGGGTAATATAAAACGTTTAAGATTCTTACATAATTTGTTTGGAGGAAACCTTCGGTAATACTGATCTGATAATGAAAATTCCTTCACCAAAGTGTAGAATGGAATCTTAAGAGTGGTATAGGCTAAATATTGTCATGGAAAATTGAAACAATTTTTCCTGGTTACCAAATATATATAATAAGATATCATCATCTCCCTGTCCTTATCGAATTACTTGGGGCCGGCGCAGTATGTCTTCTTCTTCCATTCCTCTCTGTCCTTCGTCAGCTCCGCACTCACTCCTTTCATACACATGTCATTCCTCACGCAATCCATCCATCGTTTCTTCGGCCTTCCTCTACCCTTATATCCGTCCACTTTCAAATCTACTACTTTCCTCGTAATATGACTCTCATCCCTCCGCATTACATGCCCGTACCACACCAATCGGCTTCCTCTCATCTTTTCAACCACTGGTGCTACTTTCAGACTTCCTTTAGATGCATTGCCCACCAATAAAGATAATATAAGATACGAATAAAAAATAATGAAGAAGAAAAATTAATAATATTATGTCGTGTGGTTGTAATCTTGTGAAAAGATAGTTAAACTTAAAAGTACCTAATATTTAGCGTTTATAAGTGTTTACTATCTTAGTAATATAATAACTTATATGATATATTATTTTATACCTGTATATTCGCTAATTCGACAGCTGTTATCATTTGGCAAAAAATATTTCCTTTCGGTCGAATGGTGAATTTAAACTATTCTCGAATCAATTTGAATACAATAAAAATTTCATCTTAATTGGTTCAATCGTACAGGAGGACATCAGTGACATGCAAACGAACAAAATAATTATAATAAACTAGCCGACAGATTTTATCTTGCAGTATAAAACAACATTTCATTTCTATCGATTCGAATAGTGAATCTAAACCATTCTCAAATCCATTTAAACACAGAAAAAGAATCATCTAAATCGGTCTAACCGTTTAGGTATGAGGTCAGCGACATACACACGAACAGAAGAATTATAATTATATACAAAGACTAGCATCATAGATTTTTATATATATAAAGACTAGTATCATAGAGTTTTATATATATAAAGACTAGAATCATAGAGTTTTGTATATATAAAGACTAGCATCATAGACTTTTTAATAACAGGTCATATGTTTTTGTTCACTAATTACAAATTTGGAAATCTATTCGTAAGTTCAAGAAAATTTAGCTAGATCAAGAACCAAAAGCATATTGAAAAGGCTTTAGGCAATTTATTATGCATTGATCCTAAAGTCAATTCTTCGTAAGACGTTACATAAAGTTAAATAAAAATAAATGTCATATTGTCATTCTCACCAAACACAACCAAATTATTAGAATAGAATAGAATAACTTTACTTCGTCGTCAAAGTTTGAACATAACAAAACATAAAATAAAATTTAAAAAAGAAAAAAATGAAAACATGTAGTACCTATTTGTCTACTCTACGTACATACTTATATTACGTATACAAATGAATACACGAACTCATTCGCAGTAATTGTAATTAGATATTTAATTATAAATCCAACATGAATTCTTAACATGTGTTAAATTTTCAACTCCCGCCTATGGGTTACCGTGGGCTTATTCCGCTGTCTTTCAAGGGGACTACATAAAATAGTTATAGGGTAGGGGGCGCTACTTACGTTTTTAGGCGACACCCCCTAAACCCCTCGCCTGTTTCCGACCCCTGCGAGGCGGGAACATTTCCCACTCGGATATTTTTGCAAATAAAATTCTTACTTATAGTACCTGCCACCTATAGTTCCGACTGGGAACTAACGACGCTTATTGGTGTTGTTGTAGTGTGTGTGCGAATTCGGGTCACGGTATAGTTTTAATTTCGTGGGTTTTCGGATGAAATGGGAAATGTTTTTGTTTTTGTGGGCACTGATTTTGTAATAGGGTATGAGATGGGAAGATAAATTACGAAGTTGACTTGTGTTAACTATTTATGTGTGGGTTAAATGTTTACGTTAATTAAATTGTAAGATTTATATAATATTCCGAATAATGTAGAATGATTTTTCAATTTGAAAAGCTCTTTATTTTTTAATTTTGATTAAGAATCTTATATTTTTTATTTTAATTTGTACTATTTGAATTTTAATCGCGTTTGTACTCCGTAAAACTTTATTAAATCATTAGACATACATCAGGTAACTACGAAACACATGTAAAGGGAAGATTAATTTCAATTTAAAATGATGTGATTAATGTATAATTATGTGACTTATATGTTTATAATATTTAATAGTATTACAAATAAGCGACCCAGCCAATTTCGTTTCGCCTATTCACTTCTATATAACATACAGACTAACAGACATCATGAAAAACCATTGTTTTGGGTTCTCTTCCGTATATATCCCATTATCAATTTTAAAAATATTTACCATGTACAGACAGCGATCTGTTATAGTTCCATTATATGTAGGTATAGATATTAGATATATACTTATAACTAAAAACAAATGAATATTAGTCTTGAAATGGACATTGAACGCGACAGAAAAACATCCGAAGTTAGTTAAGTTAATATCGAAATCAAATGAAATAACCATGCTTTCAGCTTTCAGCAAGTCAGTTGACATTTGACAATAGATTTAACAGTGTTAATTTTTCGTTTATCAGCCTTTTAGAAACTGGTGATGAATGTATGTGTGTACTAAAAAAACCTGTATCAAATTCTGTATCAAATGTATGTGAATAAAATTCTGTATTGTATTGGGTTGTGGTGAAGGAACTAGTTTAAACCGGATTAGTTAGTGACCTTCCCGGGAATTCCCGGTTCTGAGAATCGTAGTGTCGCTGAGAACGGGATTCCACAATTATGACGAACCGACAACAATAAATACAAGATATAAAACAAGTTTCGTGTTAAAGTACATTCGAAAACCCCAAGAATTCACCCTCGCTAATCGACGTGTCTCACCCGTATCGGTTAACGATAGACGAGGACTTTTTATTTTTTTTTTCAGTCTATAAACTAACTAACTATTGCTCTTTTCTTATTGTAGAATTGATCAAAATCCTTTCTTAGCGGATGCCTACGTCATAACATCTTCATGGAAAATTTCAGTCCGATCCGTCCAGTGGTTTGGGCTGTGTGATAGATCACTATGTCAGTCAGTCAGTCAGCTTTGAGTTATATATATTTAGATAAACTGTTAATTTAACTTTAATATGTTATGACATTTATGAGTAAATTAAATTCGTATTTAACAAATGAGTAACAATTACCGGTATTATGCCGTCAGATAAATCTCCAAGTTATAAAAAAAAGGGAGGAAGTATAATTCAAGGGAAAATATCTTTACATAGTAGTGTATTTTAAGTTTGAGTATAAGCAAAATAAATATTTTAACATTAATATAATGGGGGTTAAATATATCAAAATAACGTTACGAATTGTAAAAGTATTATAATTGCAACCCCATTAATTTGTTGTTTTTTATTCAAAATAAACTGGAAAAAGGTTCGTACTGAAAGTTATTAAAAATAAATTTTTATTCTTTAAATATCAATTGCGTACTTGTATATATATATTTGTGAAGTATAGTAACATCCTTTAGATATTAAGTTAATTATGATCGACGCGATATAGACTTCAAAAGTAGCAACGCATCTGTAACTCATATAGAATCATTCATCATATAGAAATCAAATATTCCAAGTGTAAATACAGCTAATTATCATCTTAATTGCGATTATCGTTATATATATATATTTTTAAATTATAAATTAATACTTGACCATAGTCCTACCTGATCGTAAGAAAAGAGAGCCTTGGATGGTAAAACACTAACTTAGAAGATGTTTAGTTATTCTTGTTTTAAGACACCGACATTATAATCCAACGGAACACCGACGCGGATAATATAATAAAAAGTATTGTAGTCTTTTTAAACAGAGTGATATTAAAAAAAATCTTTTATGAGAAATAAAATTTAATCGCGTTTACTCAAACCAGTTCTTTAACAGGTTGGCCGATAGGAGAATCGATATAGATATTCGTTTCCCACCAAACGACATTGCTTTTACGTATTATTGAGAAAACCCTTTGTAAAGTTACACGTTTTTAAGAACCTGTCGCACGAATAGTGCACCGTCTTCGCACGATAACACGAAATCCAGATCTATACCGGTTTGAACTGGATAGGGTGAGAAATAACGCCGCTTTGATATCTTGTATCATATTCTGAGTAATACTAAAGTTTAGTTGGAAATTAAATTTGTTCATGTAATAATTGGCAATTAAAGTTATGTTAAGGTTAAAAAAATGACGTAATTTAGCTATGAAGTCTTTAAAATTAAATGTTTAACGATATTCATTTTAATTATACTAATATGTAAGACCAAATAATGTGTAAATCATTTGAAAGAAATTTGGCAAAAAATACGATTTCCTTAGCTATGGAATAGTATGACTGGAGATTGTAATAATAGTTTAGTCGACAAAAGTCTACAACCCGACAAAATTTTGAAACACTACAAAATTCTGAAACACGACAAAATTCTGAAACACGACAAAATTATGAAACCCAACAAAAATAACCAAATGTTTACAACGCCTGCCCGGCTGCTTGTACTCATGTAAAAAGCCAACGTCTAAGGCGCATGGCGGGAGGATGGCGTGTACACACCTATGCCTCTGTGTGCGTTCCCATCTTCGTGTGGGTGTCTTATATTTTCATTTCAATAGTTTTTACGCTGCATTCGTGAGCGTAAGGTGTCTATGTGTGAGTTAATGCCGTATTGATTTAGCCTCGACGCCGAAGTCGGCAAGAAAATTATTATCTCCAAGATAGTGGTAGGTATTTTGTAATTTGGATACGTGAGCAACGTAACTTTGTTATTGGAAGTGGAGGCATGTTGCGGTGTCGATATTATGTGGGGGTATTTAATTCCAAGTTAATTTGGAAGTTCTTTGCGAAGTGATTACCGGTCCTTATGAGTTACGCTGAGGTATGAGATATTGCGAAGATTATTGAGGCATGTTGTGGCTTGGTGTTTAGTAAAGTCAATCATACTACACATATACTGCGTAGATTATTAATTTAATATGAAATATTGTTTCTAGGAGATAAAAATGTAGTATAGAAGAATAATTTCACTGCAAGATGTTTCCAAAACCTCTTTTTATGTACCAAACTAATATTGAAAAGTTTTAGGTTTCAAAATTGAATTTTGACTTTATTCCGTCTTAGTGTAATTTAATAGTAACGTCGATTTCTAACAGTCTTGATACATTTTTGATCAATATCTTCTTCTGTTAAAAATTCTGTAAGCTTTTCCGATAGTATTGAAAATTATCAACCATTACCCACTTACTTACTACTTAAAGTAATATCGAGATGAAATGAATAATTATTAGTTATACTATTTTCTCTTAAAATATTTTAATTCTGTTATTCTGAAAAGTTGTCATTTATAACAGTACAATAAATAGTCAATTACATAGTATTTTACTTCACAATTTTCATTTTTATTAAGTACTGTAACTATGTAAAAAGAAGCTTTGAAAGAGCTCGCTTTAAAAACTTCATCAATGATCAAATAAATCGAATTGTAATACGAACGCCGTTTCTTCTCCTCGATTTAAAAGCACCTTTCCGACACGGTGATAGAATCAAAAAATGACGTGCATAAGTGTATTGAAATACCTAATACCTACATGAATAAATGATTTTGAATTTTGGAACATGTTTTGTAAATAAGTGAAATTGAAAAACATACCAAATGTTTCGAGCGCCACCCGCGCAGCGCACGGTTTGAAAAAGCTATCGTCTAAGGAGGCGGGGGAGAGGGGCTCTTATATTTAAGATGGCTCCCGGCGCGTATCGACGCGCGCCCTCCCCCCTACTTACGGCGGAATTCGTTGGCACCGAGTACCACCGAGCACTGATTTCAGGATAGTAATGCCACGTTTTGTATTGTTTTCAAATATCGAACGTTTTTGATTCCGAATTTGTTTTTAAATTAGGAATTGTACGTAGTGTCAATTTGGCCAATACGCTGCTATCCAACGCGTTGTTGTCAAAGCTATAGTATAATTAGATGATCCTCTTTAGCCAATGAGTACCACCGAGCATTGATTTTAGGATAGTAATGCCACGTTTTGTATTATTTTCAAATATCGAACGCTTTTATTAGCTTTCCCTCCAATTTAATTTAATTTGATTCCAGATTCGTTTTTAAACTAGGAATTGTACATAGTGTTAATTTGGCCAATATGCGGCTATCTAACGCGTTGCCGCCAAAATAATCGTCTAGCCAGACTGACAATCCTCTTTCCTCGAGGCAAGGCAAACTGTCACAAGCATAAGTTCCGAAAGGCGTTAAGGCCAGCCACAGCTAATTTTGCATGTTTTTGTGAAAAGTAAAAAAGATAGTCTCTCTAAATGACTTTAGACTTTAATGACATACATACGTAATTGAATTAATATCTTCAAAAAAAATGACACAATTTCTCTTGTTTCTATATATGATAGTATATATTTTTAATTAGTTTTAATAAATATAAATTGGTATCTCTAAAAATTGTTTTGATATCTTACAAATGGTTGAACTCTTATCGTTACGTACAGATATTCAAATTAAACCTGCGACCTTTTTTGGAATATTTCCGAAACCCTCTTAACAAACGTAGTGAGGTTTGATAGTAAGTACTTGCAGACTCTAAAAGATAATGTAAGTAATGTCTTTGTAAATACGTTGACTTACAGTAAAACCATTGAAACATTTTTCTTAAACCAATTACAAAAAAGAATTAAAATCAAATAGATTAAAATTTTGCTGGCATAACTAAGTCATATGAATAAATTTGGAAAAGATTTTAGTTCCGTAAGATATCATTTAAATTAAATGGAAAAAACCTGGTTAATGAGTCAAGTTAGCTACAGCTTTTTAAGCCAAAGGTAATTTATTTTTAGCTAGATAGCGCCAGGACCGTGATAGACAGTATTTCAGGCTAAATTTTTCAACACAAATAATTATTTATTATTATAAGTACACCGAATAATTATAAGTACCAAATGTTTGCTTGCCCTGTCAAGTAGTTTCAGTGTTATTAAAAAATTTCATAATAATGTTGGCCTATAAAAAATAACACACCTAATTAATTTACAATTATTGTGACTAAGAAAGTTACGGTAAGAAATTATTTAATTCTGAATGATAGGATTACGTTATTATATTAATATGAATGATGTTTATGTTCAAAATTAATTCAAATACTGGTTTTTAACCATTTTACCATTTTTACTTTTTACCATTTGTTCAGAACCTTCGACGTGAATAAAATCTTGCGATTTAGATTATCATATTTGGCTAAGTGATTTTCGTTGCTACGGCAACCATTGTTTTATAATTATCAGCTGTGCTTCAACCAAGTGTCCCTAAATATTTAATAAGTAGGTAGTAAATAACGAGCGTTACTTTCGTCATATAATAATACAGCCACAATAATTAAGTATATTTAATAATAACTACAAAATACAAAGAAATACGATTATAATAAATATTTGTACGATCTATCATAAATTACAATTACATTAAAAACAAAATTATATCTAAACTTAAAACAGCATACAAATATAAGCTTTATGAGAAAGAGGTAAGTGTGAAATCAGCGAACCGTTTTCGAATGAGGCCGTTTCTTGCTGGCGGATAATTTCCGGGAGTGTGCCAGATTCATGTCCAGGATATCGTCTATTTGCGATAGTTCCTTGCAAGCGATCGGCACACAGTTTCCTTCCACTGACACACTCAGTAGACCCCGAGGTACCCTGTTTTCCAGCTTTTGATACAACAGGACCGACTGAATCTTCTTTAACGACAGGTAACTCAGATAATTATAAGAAATGTTTAAGCAGCACAAAGTATTATTACCCTTACAATACTTAATGCCATCCCTTGTAAGTGTATTGGAATTACTGTACGGATCTGTAAACTCACCTATATCATTTTCAACCATAGATATCGCTTTTTCTACTAGCGCTGTATCTATATCAACTAGTTTTATAGCATCAATGAGCGATTTCTGTGAAGTATCAACCTTCAACTTCTTCAAACTAGTAGGTGGTCTTATGGATTTTCGTTTAGCTGACTTTTTGTCAACATCGCCTAATCTTAGATCTCTGATCGTTGAGGCGATTCTATCATTTTTATTCTTCAAATATGTCATATATCTAGTTTTAGATGTAAGCACTTCTTCGGTTGTTAGGGGGAATATCATCAGAGCGTTGAAAATTGCTGAAGCACCCTTGTCAGTTATCATATTGCTAGCCAAATTTAAATAGCTCAGCTGTCTATTACAGCGTAGAACGTCTACTAAAAACATAGCCCCTCCATCTGTGATTCGATTTGAAGATAAACTGAGGACCGATAATGTCGTAGAAGCTGGCAATGGGTAGATCAGCTTAGAACATAAGCTTTCGAGGGCCATGTCATCAATTTTGCATCTGCAGAGGGAAAGATATTTCAAGAAGTTCTCGTGTTCTAACAGAAGATAGTAATTAGGCTGTTTTAAATAGCAGTCGTCTAAGCATATGTCTGTGATGTAGGTAGTGGGAAGAAACTTGCATATTTCGTAAATTGTATACGGATCGAGACCACCATTAATTGTTATATTGCTTAAGTGTGTATGGAACTGTATGATAAGTCCTATGATTTTGATCATGATTCGTGGTAACTGCGAATTCCTTTCAAACTTTATTTGCACCAAATTATCGTGCGGGTCGTATATGGTTTGTATTTTAACGATTTTTGTAGCTCGTTTTTCGTATATATGATTCATGACCAATCCTGAAGCACTTGTTTCTTCTTTTTCTTCTGTTGCAACATCTATTCGAGATTGACATACCTTGCCTTTACTTTTTCCTTTTTTACTTCGGTCTGTTATTGCTAAGCTGACATATTCATCTGTAAACATACCAAATAATTTGTTGTATAGCTTATAGAAAAAAACATTAAACGATGACCTGAAAGTTAATGAAATAGGGTCATCAATATATTATCAGGTAAAAGGTAAAAGTTTGGCAGTTCTGTTTCATACGCTTTAATAATGAAAAAGCATGAAAAAAATAACCAGTTTTAAAATAATCGCTGAGCAGCTGTCGAGATCAATATCTTAACTACATTTTTTCATCCATAGATCAATGCTTCGAAGCCCCTTGTAGGAATAACTCCTTTTTTGAAAAATGGTGGTCAACTGTTGACTATAATCAGATTTTTATGCAAATGACGGATAAAATAGTAAAATCTTCTAATGGTAACTGGTTGCCGTCACTTATGGATATGAGGAAAAGTAAAGGATGCTTTTACGATGTAGTGCCGGTTAAGCAGATAGAAAAAGGAAATATAGAAGGTGGCGTTATGATTTTCCTTGAGCCCTTCAAATAGTTTACTATTATCATCCACAAATCTTCACGTTTCATTCTGTAAAATTGATGCTCTGATATTTTAGATTGTACCGAGTGCTCAGAACTTTAGTTCTGCTTTGATATACTCTTGACATCATATCGTTTTCTGATTAATTATTTGATCACTACGGATTGCTAGTAATAGGAACACTTAAAGATTATGAATTCTGCTTCAATATATACGAGTTCATCAATGTAACTAGCCTTACTTACTCTACTTACTCTGATATACTTTCGTGACCTGCACCGCACAATCAAGTTGCAGCTGTTTACAAGCCCAAGGAAGATACAGGTCGAAATCCCCAGGCGATGGTCTGCTTTCCAACTTAGAATCATCTCCGCTGCTTTTATCCATTTGGACAATATGGGTAACCTTAAATATCTCCAAAATAAATTTCAAACTATGAAAAATATGATTACCGTGTAGATAAAGCGTATAAAATTGTTTGATGTATGTCAAGTAGACATTTTTATCTAAAAGTGTCAAAAGATATATATTTTTTAGAACTCTTTGAAATTCTTAGGTCTCTACCAAGCTATGCCTTCATGGGATTCAAGGACTATTGAGAGTTGAATATAAAAAAATAAGTTTAGATAAGATTATCAATCAAAAATTTGACTTGCTGTTATATTGTATTGGGGATATTTTTCTTCTTATTTGTGACCCAGATGAATAGTTTATTAAATGGGGAACTTTGTCCTTTGAGTTTTTGAGCTTGAGGCAATATGGACCCTGTTAAGCAGAAAAGATCCAACAGCATTTTTGTAATTTTGAGTAAATCTACCTTTTTGAAAATTGGTGGTGTCATGAAACATAACATGTTGTACATTTTTTTAAAGTAATATAATAGTGCCTTTTCATTGGAAGAATTTCTGTCATTCCTGATAAACTTGATTAGCAGATTATTTATGTATGTAATTCGATTTCATATAATATGTTGACTGGATCTTTTCTGCTTAAGAGGGTCCATATGTAGTGTTTGTTTTACGTCGATCGATTCAGAAAAAAATATTCAAAAAATCATACAAATATTATCCAAGTAATAGCCTACTGAATGTTTTTACTCTTCACTAAATAGGCTTATAATACTCCACCGCTGGTCCAGGCTGCTCGAAACACACTGGTTGGTGGAGGGTTTAGTGGCCAACACAAGAATCAGAAGTTTTTATACCGAAGTCCGACATGACGATTGCTACGATAAAAACAGAGACCGACAGTTTGTCCTGCGCCCCGAATAAAGCTTTAGAATATTTTGCCACTAATTGTCATCCATCGGCTAACCCATGTGTCAGATTTTTTTACGCCGAAGTCTGACATGACTTGACTGCTACGATAACAACAGAGACTGACAGCATATCCAGCCTTCCAAATTATGAGAACTGTTAAGAATTTTTGGCTACTAGCTGTCATCCATCCTGCTACCGACCGCTCGTAGTTGCTTAACTTCGATTGCTTATTGTAAGCGGTTAAATTATGTACATATAAGCATGGTATAACCGAGCTGCCTGCCAATAACTACATGCCTGAAGTGTTTCGAAAGATTTCGCTATTCCGCACGCATCTGACTTAGAATAGTTTTGGGATTCAAATTAGACCCCACTAATCTGTTACTAGCTCCCTAGACTAGACTCGCAATAGACTAATAATTATAGTGAAAGGGAAATGTGTACATTAAACAATTTTTAGTATTTTTATTTATTTTAGTTTTATGTGATTTAGTTTAATGTCATTATTCACATCTATATATTAATACTTGAAGAAAAAACTTTGGACCCCTTTTTACGAAAATTGCGCGGACGGAGAATTATGAAATTTGGCCCACTTATAGTTTATATGTAGGAGAAGTGCAGAACGCTAAAATTTTTTTATAATATGCAGTAGAAGCATATGAAATAAATAAAAATAAACATTACACACACTACCATTCATTTGACGCACATACAAGCGTAATAAAGATATTTACGGCAAGTAAAGAGTAATTTTCCTACTCATAGTTACAGATATCAAACTCATCTTCAAACAGTTTTAACAGTTAAATTACCTCACCGCATTTGTAAACATATTTACTGAAGCGGAGGTCTAGTTATACTGGTTGATAAATTTAACGCATGAACCACGTAGGGAGCACACAAATGTTGAAACTTAAGCATAATATTCTCAAGGAAGTGAAATTCAAAGACGCGGGGGACGAGGGGGCGTGCCTCCCCCCGCGACCCCGCATTAACATAACGACCCAATTTGATACGTGGCAGAGCTTTTCATTCGATTGCTACGGCACCAGTTCCTTTATGAAATTGAGCGCTAGTTCTTTCTTGTCTCTTAGCTCACTCATAAAAACGAGAATTTAAGCTTCTATTTGTTGATACGTGGCAGAGCTTTTCATTCGATTGCTACGGCATGTTCTCTTATGAAATCCAGCGCTAGTTCTTTCTTCTCTCTGAGCTGACTCAAAAAAACTAGAATTTGAGCTTCAGTTTGTTGATACGTGGCAGAGCTTTTCATTCGATTGCTACGGCACCAGTTCTCTTATGAAATCGAGCGCTAGTTCTTTCCTCTCTCTTAGCTGACTCATAAAAACGAAGAATTTTAGCTTCAATTTGTTAATACGTGGCATAGCTTGAACTTCTATTCTCCATTCCCCAGGTTTGAGGGGTTGAGAATCCCATAGATAGACTAAGGTTGCCCATTGTTTCTAAGTTAACGATGAAGAATAAATAAAGTATTGTACAATAAAGTAATTTTAAACCAGAAATTTCGGTCGAAAACACCAAGTAGAATCGGCTATTCAAAGATTAGGTACCTAACTCACAAATTGCACAAACGGAGCGATATTTCACTAATAAGGAAAGTAGAATGAAACAGCTACCCCCCACGCCCGTCCCCGCTAACTGGCGCCGCGTGGGGAAGGGTGGTTGGCTCAGCATGGAAACGGACTCAATTATTACTAGAATATAGACAAATAAAGACACTTGTGAATACACATACACACATATATTATTATGTATACCAACAAACATATTTACATATTTAGAATAGGTTAAAAATATATAAACAATTAATTACATACTAGCATCTTCGTGTCCACAGCCTGACAGTTTGACAGAAATCGTACGTTGTATTATTTTGACATAAAATTAATAAATTAAAAAAAAATACGATTTGTAACAATAAAGATCAAACTACTCCATAACATAAGACAGTGTTTTTGTTAACGATTTCAACAAATGCCGTGTATGTTCCTTAATAAGATATAACCGGCTTTGTACTGAAATATATTCAATGTCCCTTACAGGATACGTTTCCGAAGCGACTTAGAGTATACGACTCTACTATAACAGGTTTTCTTGGAGAGGTACGAGTAAATAGTAAATCCAAGTGGTTTAATGCTACCCAATGACGTCAAATATGGCTTAACGATTGTTATCTAACGATGACTATCGATTTAAAAGCTTTATTTTAAGAATCACGCATGCACTTCACAAATTTTTACCCGAGTAAAGTAACTGAGGATGCGGTCAGTAGTAGGATAGTTGACCACTAATGGAAAAAAAATCCTCAGTGTTCACCTCGATCTAAATGATACATGATGATGATCTACGCCTCCTTATATGATGATGAGAGACCTGTGCTCTATAGTGGACAATTAATAAATTGAGGTCAGCTATTAATTGTTGTACCTACCTAATAGTTTATGTTAATAAGATGTGTTTTAATTTTTTTAGTACAATTTAAAATTTGATGTTAATAAATTGCAGTTTAATGAGGGCTGAAATGGATGGAAATACAGTTTAAATTCAAATCATTATTATTATTATATAGAAGCCAATTCCACACTATCCAGCTTCCGCGAGCTCGACGTTAAGAAGACCGCCATCTTGGATCTCATCTTGCGTTCCGCGCCGCGAGATGCTGGTTAAATATAACTAAAGTTATACATGGTTCCGTTATTTAACTAAGGTTCAGATTCTCGTAGCTATATTATCTCCTATATACCTATATATTGTTTTGTTTGTTTGTAACACTGTATTTATCCTAACGTTTGGACCTATTTAGACTTTTGTGTGTTTATGTAAACACATTTTACACATTTGGATAAAAAAATGGTTTAGATTTACTTTTTAATCTGATGTAAAAATGTCTTTTTTTCCAAGATAAAATCTACCGAATCTGTTAGGAAAAAACGGTTATGAATCATTATAAAACTGTTATGAATCATTATAAAATTCTCGATACCTTAGTTAATAAAAATCTTTTGACAAAAACGAAATCCGCTTTCAAAAACGATAAAATAATTTGATGAGAGAAACTGTTTATGTAGGTGCCTAATCCCCTTTGTAGGTGCCTCAATAAAAAAAAATGGCGCCGATGCTTTATGCCGTAATACAGTTACAATTACGTTACTAATTGAACCTGTTCAAAGAATGTTGACAATGGAATATGCTTAGGAAATAGGTGACTTTGTAGGTGCGTCAATTAAAGAAGATGGCTCCGATGCTTTATGCCGTCCTAATAGTTACAATTACGTTACTAATTGTGCTGTTCAAAGAATGTTGACAATCGATTGTTCCAGTATTGTGTAGGTAGTGTTAAGCGAAGTTCACCTCAGAACGTAATTGCGAACGAACTCGTGAACGGTCAGTAGTTTAAAAGCGATCGAAGCGCACGTTCGAAGCTTTCGTTTCTCAATTTAAGTTTGCTTCGTGTTGCTCTTGTGAGACTGGGTGCGTTTATAGAGATACCGTTTAACTATATCTCGATTATATTAAAGAGCTGAAGAGTTTGTTTGAACGGACTAAGATCAGGAACTACTGGTTCGAATTGAACAAATCTTTTTGTGTTGGATAGTTCAGTTACCGAGGAAGGCTATAGGCTATATAACATAACGCTACGACTAATTGGAGCTGAGCAATGATGAGAAATGTAACAAAACCGGGGCAAATATTCCAAGCTGATATTCGCCGGGTCTACTAGTATCTTATGTAAAAAAGTTTCGTATCACAATGTTAGTTACCGTACTCAGAAACGGCTTGACCTATTTTTATGAAATGTATATTCATATTCTGGTCTGAGAATAGGAATAGGAAATAGAAAAAATTTGATCTATGTTTCATACACCTAAGTGATAAGGGTTGTCCAGCGCTGACAATTTTATTTGTTGCACATTTTTTTTATAATTTGTTAAAAATACATACCTACAACCCAAAATTTTCATCCTTCTATCAGCAACCCCTGTTTTTTAATAGTCATTATTTCTACACTAGAAATTCCCGAGAAATAATTTATATGGCAAAACAACGTTTGCCAGATAGGCTAGTTTACACATAAAAATAGTCACACAAACTTTTAGCCATCATTTGACCCCTTTTGTTTAAGAAATCCTTGCTGGTATTCATTATATTTTTATATGACAGACATGATGATACTTTACATCATACAATCTATCTTTCAATGATAAACAAATTAAGCGTAACTTAAAAAAAAAACAATTATAATCAGTTTATTAATATTAATATTTACAGTTACCTTAAAGCTACCCTAACATAAAAAAGCATAATTAAAATCAAATCGCTATTAATACCTGCTATCTTAAAAGCAATCAAATCTTTCAAAAACATAATAAAAATCAAATCGCTGTTAATACCTGCTACCTTAAAAGCTACCCCTAATATTAAAAACATAATAAAAATCAAATCGATACCTGTTACGTTAAAAGCAACCCCTAATGTACGGGGTAGTTGTTCCCTCTCCGCGCTCCAATTTCTTAGCTCGAACGAGACTCCATCGATCGCCTTCCACTTGCTGAAACTCATAAATACTTGCCAAGTCGCGCATCTTTAAGCCACCTTAACTTGCAACTACGATACTTAGTTACATCTTGCTCAATAACCTATCTTATGTAGATACATAGTTATTTCTAGATATTAACTTAGAAGTAGTGTAGTATTTAATCAATACAGATAAATTGGCTGACAGCGCAAAGGTTTTTTTGCCATATGAATTATTTCTAGGGAATTTTTAGTTTAGAAAAAAATTACTATTAAAAAATAGGGGTCGGTGATAATTTAGGGTTGTGTGTTTTAATGCCACATTATAAAAAAAAAGAATAAAAACATTTTTTTTTTGTCAAAAACATAAAATAAAAAATTAAGGGATGGACCACCCTTAACATTAAGGGGTATGAAAAATAGATGTTGACAGATTCTTAAACCTACCCAATATGAACACAAAATTTCATGAGAATCGATCGAGCCGTTTGGGAGGAGTTAAACTACAAAGGCTATGACACGAGAATTTTATACATTTAAAAGATAAAATTAGAGTGCCTGTTTCATCTTTTAGATTTTTTTTACTAAATGCATTTGTATACACGATATAAGATAACAAAATATTTTTTTTTAATATGCTTTTATTAGCCATAATATTTTATTAGCTTTATGATATTTTTTTTATCTTCAGTCGTATGTATGTAATGGAAACTTTGAACATGAGTTTGAAACGTCGGATTTATTACATTTTTTTTTATTCCGTCTAATTTCTGCAATGGCTTGACCGATTTTAACAAGACTATCACTGACTGATAACTGATATAATAGCTTTTATTTTAGAATTATTAGTTATCGTAAGTACCTACAATTTGCGAATTGAACTTAACTTAATAACTTTTTCAATTTCATGCGGAGGAAGTCGCAAACACAGCTACTTGAAACTAAAATAATTTATTTAATTTGCATATACATATATAAATATACTTATGAACTTCATATATTGTGTTAGAAACCATGTTGTATCTAATTTAAGTACGTAGTAATAAGATTATTTAAGACCATTTAAAGTACAAAAATAATTAGTTTAAATCTTACACTATTGACAGTATTGCGCCTTCAACCTATTAATGGCCCACTATTGAGCACGGGTCTCTCCTCATCGCTGAGGAGGTCTAGAGCATGTTGCTACAATGCGGATTGGCGGAGGGGTTAGTGGCCAACCCAAGTGTCGGATGTTTTTAAACCGCCCGAAGGCTCCGACATGGCTTGACGACTGCTTACAGTATTGTACACTAATAAAATTTTTGAAAACATTTAGAAACAAAATATACATTTGTTTTAAAACGCCTATTGTTATTATTTTATTTAATTTAATATAAGTTAATGCTTGACGTCAACCCCACGTGATGGTAAGTGGAGGGGACGTATTATATATTTAACTAGATGATCCAGCAAACTTTGTTTTGCCATATAAATTATTATATTAGAATTATTTTGATAACAATAAAAATGCTTATTGTGGGTTAACCTTAGAAGCTAGACATATGCTGTCCAGGACTTTTATTTAGAACTTTTAGAGGGGAACAATATTGTAGTACATGATTTTTTTTCTAACTTTCACCGTTTACTCAGCGCGCGCAAGGAAAGCTCAAAATTTTGCCGATTTTGCCATATTTTTTACTGCTACTCCTCTCCTATTCATCTTAGCGTAAT